>JAUMGZ010206070.1:0-12232 GCA_032359645.1 Pododesmus macrochisma | reverse complement strand
AACACTTGTTTATTATTAGTAATATACCGCCCTTCAGTAAACACTTGTTTATTATTAGTAATATACCGCCCTTCAGTGAACAATTGTTTCCCTACATGTACTTGGTATGTTTGTATGACCCTATTTTTTGTCCATATATATTTAAATTGATCCATAGTTAACGTGCCAAGAATATCCTCCTGAATTCCAAGCAAATGGTGGTTAGAGGCTTTAGGAGTTCATTTGAAATTGTTACCAAAATTTGCTCAAACTTACAAAAAATGTTTCATTATTCCTTGCAATCCTATTTCACTACAATGATATCTTCCAACCTTTACACTGGAGTGTTCCAAATTGACATGCAAGGGTTAAAAGGTTGAACAAAGACCAAACACGAAGATTGGAGTCCAGTCGCAATTTGGTCTTAATTAAGTTATCATGTGAAGTCATTTTGCTGTAGCCATTTTCTAAAAGGAGAGAGCACTTAGCTGCTGCTGTCATTTACGTATACAATGTTACTAAATATCAGGGGATATTGAAGATTTGGGGGATCAATAATATCATATAGCAGACAACAATTACGTTTTGGTCGGGAAACAGAGACTTCTATTGCTCAATATGTTTTACATCCATCAAAACATTGCGATTTTTGTATTAAAAAATATGAAGAAGTTTTAGCATACAGTACGAGTAAATGATGAAGTATATGTCGTTCAAACTAAAAAGTAAACTTTAAATGGTGTTGTCAGTCATAACAGAATCCCGATGCATTGACCTGAGCGAGTATTCTATACCATTTATGGAACATATTTATATACCATTTATGGAACATATTTATATACCATTTATGGAACATATTTCTATACCATTTATGGAAAGATGATAGATATACACTTCATGAAGATAATTATAGCTATAAACCCTGGCTAGAAAAATTACATCCATCAATTTAAAATTTATACTTTGGGATCAAATCTCCTGACCAATTAAACTTCATAAATTTCCTGCTTTGAAATGACCACTCTGTCAAATGTAAGTGATATTTCTATATTCATGTAGTTGTACAGACATTGATAATTAATACAACAGATATACATAACTGCTAAATCTTAAGATATGAAAAATAGACATATTTCAAGATGACACTTATGAAGTGCCCCATTAAAAAATTGAGTACCGTATTTCTTAAACCTGCTTTTAAGGATTCTAGGCCTTGGCAAAAATTATTATGTTTGATCTTTACATGTACATGTACTTATAAGCAGTAAGACCAACATTTCAAAATTGAGGGATACAGCTTTGCCCATTAGTCTTACGCTATTTTAAACTTTTTTCTCAAGTTTAACGCAATATTTAACACAAAAAAAGACATTACTCTCACCTAAGTTTCAGCGGAAATTGAGTTGTCTTTTTAAATTTTAACACTGCAAAATTCTAAAATTGGATTCACAAGAGGAACAAAGTTTGAAATTCTAACACTTGGCTGAGGAAAAACCACTTGATGACCTCTTGACCTTGGAGGCAGACTATTGAGGTTTATACAGCTTTCACATAGTTATTTAGTTTTACTTCTAATAGAGTAAAACTGAATCATCAGAATGCATGCGAAAGTCCAAAAATATACCAAAGTGAAATTATCGCAAGTTAAATATAAGATTTTAAGAATATTTATGTGAAGATAATGAAATGTCTACCAGGGTTTACATGGTGACCTTCATCTTGTAATTTGCCTTTAACCTTGTCATGCAATAACAATGTATAGGGTATGGAAACAAGAGGCCCATCGGTCCTTAACGTCCATCTGGATTGGCATTGTATACTTTTGACCCTAGGGTCACCCCTTGAACAAACTTGGTTCTCCATGCCCTTAAGTTACTACAAACCAAAGCATTAAGCACTAGGCCTTCTAGTTTACTAGAAGATTTTTGAAATGTTGTCAAATTTACCCCCTTTCAGCCCACAAAGTGGCACCCCCTGTGGCTTGAGCCCCTTCATTTGAACTAATCTGAATTCCCTTCCCCCAGGAATGACTTCTACCAAGTTTGGATGAAATTGTTTTTCAATAGTTTTGGACAAGAAGTCAAAAATGTGAATAGTTAACTATTTGCTATAGTGTTGAACTTTGACCCCAAAAACGCATAACCTTTTTTTGAACATAGGGTCAAGCCTTGAACAAACTTAATTCTTCATGTCCTAAAATTACTGCATACCTAAACATTAAGCTCTAGGCCTTCTAGTTTATTAGAAGATTTTTGAATTTTATCAAATTTTCCCCCTTTCGGCCCCCAAAGTGGCACCCCCTGGGGCCCGAGCCCCTTCATTTGAACAAATCTGAATCCCCTTCCCCCAGGGATGACTTCTACCAAGTTCAGATGAAATTAGTCCAGTAGTGTAGGAGAAGAAGTCAAAAATGTGAATAGTTTACTACAGACGGACGACGGACAGGATTTGTATGAGACAAGTCCACCTTGGACCTTTGGTCCAGATGGACTAAAAAGAATTCAATGAATATTCAATTTACCTGAATCAAAACGCTGACCCCTCATGTTGGAGAGTTTGTGCTGTGAAGATAGACCAGTCTTGGTCAAGTATCTTGGAGACTGGTCAGCCAGAGTCTCCCGAGCGTGGGGATGTAGATAGTCGGCCGAATCTAGACTTAGTCCGCCTGCGGGGTGGGCTCGACCTCTGTTGTCACTATGAATCTCCATTGAGGGATTAAATGTTGAAGACACTTGACTTTTGACACTTTAGTTTTAAAAACTGTCTCGATGTCGGGAAGACGACCCTTAAGATGTAAGTATGTCACTAATATAGATGTTTTATCCTGGTGATTCAGTACATACTCTGACAATCCTGTTCATCTGTAATTATAAAAAACGTAAGAACTTGTAATCAATTTTTTCAAGTAAAAGACAAAAATTTCTTGCTTTCAGATAAATGTTTCAAGATTTTATATGCTTGATTTTTTTTAAACAAGAACAAACTAAAATTGTGATTAGACTATAATTGTTCAAAATTGTTGATTATATTTTTACAGTCTCTGCAGAAATTAACCACACACACACACACACACACATTAGTAAAGCATAATCGACCTTACAAATTCAATAAACGTAGCAAAATATTCACAAATTAAAATACAAGTGCATGCATAAAATCCTTCTTAAAATATATCACACATATCCAACAAATACACACTTCCATATCTAAAAACAGTTTATAGCTACATAAAAAGTCAACTTAAACATTTCTCTTCCATTAAAAACTTTTCATTGCAAATAATCAAAGAGGTACCAGCCCAAATGTAATAACATGGTTGTCGATCTTGTAGCTTTAAGTTTACCAACTCCACATAGAAGAGATTTCCGAGCCGAAAATGTTGCGACACTTACCTGTGCGTAGACCAACCATGAGTAATATTTAACATCTATACAGTACACAGTTGTTATTATCACAAAATAAAAATTATACCCTCAAATCAAACTAAAGGTCTCCGTCAACGATCATTTTCTGATCTATTGAAGCGTCAGTTTCTATTTTAGTGACTATATATGTGTGTAGCCTATTATATAGTGCATGTATAAATTGTAGATATATACATGTACCGGGATGTCTATTTGTTTTATTGGGTAGGTATCAAGCCATGAGAACTTAAGGCCATGGTTAGTAAATAAGTTTTTTTTTTTTGGATTTTGAAGTTAATTTGCAATATATATAACCTTGTGTTTATATATTGTGTTAAACTGTACCAGACCTATTAAGATCATTGTCATGTTATGTTTACAATAAAGTGATTTTTTTAAGGCCATACAAAACTAATTACTTGGTTCTCAGGGCACATTTTGTTAATGTAAATGAGGTAGGGAAACATTTTTTTATCATTTTATTTGAGATGATAAATGTTTTGAAGGAAAAACTATGAAATTATGATGTATTTTAGATAAACTTTTTTTTTAAAGTTTGTCTTGCAATTCAAAATAATACTTGTAAGATATAACTATCAAATTAAGATATATTAAAAATATATATTGCAACAGAAAAGTATTTAATTTTTTTTGCCTAAATGATATTATATATACAAAACAGAAAGGTTTTGTTAGTTTTTCATCACAAAATCAAAAACGGGCACCATTATTTCAATTTAAAACTTTCAAATTTTTATGTAATTTATTTTTAAACTTTAGAAAGAAGCAACACGGCAAATTCATGACACACGTCCTTAATTACCTGGGAAGAGATCTAGATACCCTCACTTTGGTATTTAAATTGTGACATCAATATAAACGTACACCAAACAGGGTAATCTAAATATTTGAATACCTAAAGCAATTAGTACAATTATAATCAGGACTCAGGAGTCAAGTTCAAATAGTCAGTTTAAAAACCATAATTTGTCTTTGACCTGTGTTGGATTTCCAACACATATATATATACTATATGCTAATTTTCTCATAATTGAAAAATTTAAATTGATTTCAGTTCACTCCTTTATGGCTTAATTGACTGAAATATTTGTGTAAGGGTCAAAGAGAAAATTCACTACCAAATTTTTTTTAATGAAAATTCAACCTCTTTTATAAATTTATAAATTTTATTGATAGATTTAATTGAATTGCGAAAATTCTGATAAAAATAAAATGTGAAATTTTATTTAAAATTATAAGCTGGTTACATTGTACCTCCCGATAAGCATATGACACAACTTGGAACAGATACAGATACAACAAGTTTATTGAGATTAGAGCAAGCATGACATCGCTGCAGATACAATGTACAACTACAATGTTGTTACAATTTATATTTGAATATAATTTATCGTCTGTATACTAGCTGATTCATCAACATGTGACTTTAAAAATGACATAAAACGTTAACCACAGCATCCATTGGAATCAATCTTCTCAAGGATGTGGTTCATAAAGTGAACGTGAGTCGTAATTTAGATAAATAGGGGGATTTTTACATGAAGAATTGAAGTTAAGGATGTGAAAATCTCTTTGTTAAAACATTTTAAACCCGTTTTATTTTGCCCAGGACTTAGAAATGCTTCACTATATATATACGAGAGTTTAAGTTTCTGTATACATACAGTATGCAGTTTAATGAAAGTTGTTAAAATGTTGCAAGGCTAATTAGCATATGATAAAATGCATTCCACACAGGTAAAATAACCTGAGCAGGTACAGATGTACCTAAATAATATTATATAGGTGACAATTTAGATTACATATGAGACAATGGTTAGTTTTTGTATTTGAAATTCTTGAATGTGATATCAGTACTTTATATTGTATGTATTTGTTGGAACTGAATGCATATAACCTTTCAACTAAACTCTGTAGAAATGACTTGTATATATATATATATATACTGCAGTGTAGTGCATCGTTGATTATCAGCCCAAAATGTAGCACAGAGATGCAATTTAACACAAAAACCCAGGGGATGAGGGTAATACCCCCTACCCCCACCACAATTAAACTTATTTAAAATAGGATTCTGTATAGCTAAATTGTGGGACTGGCATTAGATTGTCAGAACAAGAAATGGTTAACTCTGTGTCAGAGTTATGATTGATCGATCAGTTTGTGTTTGTATCAGGTCAATTTTTCTGTGTCATTATGATGCAGAGAGACAGTACCATAAAAATAACCTCAGTCTCTATTCCAGCTGTTCATACACGTGATCCTTCAGAGGGGAGTGTTAATTCCTGCCCCTCCTGTCAAAGATTTTAAACTCCTAGCTGGTATCAGAATTATGTTGCAAACATTAATCGGCTCTAAGCTTTATTATTGTTCTCAATTATGACCACAAATGTGTTGAAAGAAGTGTTAAACAACTTAGTTCCTCAACAACAAAAATCTAATCTATACACATGACAAGCATCTGTACAGATGACATGATAAAATTGATACAAAGCCACTGTTAAACTGTACCTGGGTGATGACTCAGTGATAGAGGAATCCCTTGAAGTCGAGGCAGGAGCAGGTTTGAACCCCTGCCACGTCAAACCCAAAACATTTCTGTAACCTTATTGCCCCCTGCTAAGCCCTCAGCATTTATGGGTAAGAGAAGACTGGTTGACTCAGTGTCAGGATAATGTGACTGAATGAAGTGTCATGTCAATGTGTCTGCAGCATATTTCAGTGGACAGCACTACAAAGTCACCATCAGAGTGCACCGTCAATTAGCAGACATGAACTTACCATGAGTCGAAGGGATGTTAAACCCCAATAACACAAACTATTAAACTGTAGTTTAAAATACCCAGGTAGATGCATGAGAAATATGACATTATCTTTAAATTCATTGGTGTCTGTGGTACAAACTTTAAATTCATTGGTGTCAGTGGTACAAACTTTTTATGGAATTTTAAGAGAGTCAATGCTGCAGTGCTTTAACATTCTCTTTTAATACCCCTCCGCCCACCACCAGATATCCTTAGGTGAAGGACATACAAAAGTTTGTTGGAATGTGAAAAAATTATCTAAAAGTAACCTTTGTATTTTGAGGTTCTTACAATATGTTGTCAATAATGTGGTGCTACATTGTACATACCTCTATAATATATAGTACATGTACTTTCAGCAATGCTGTAGTGAAGAAAGACTAAATGTTCTTCTATAAATATGTACGCTAGATGTACCATTGACTCATTAACACCAACACTATCATAAATCACAAGTTATGAAAACATTCTATATAATACTGCCAACAAGATTCTCTAGGTCTGTACAAGCTACACATACCACAGACCGCAACATTAACACCCAGAAACAACAAAACTCAACCTCCACCAACATCAAGATGAGCCATGACCACTAAGTCACTGTAATGAAAACATGTGTAGGGGGACGCTTGCCAGACAGCTGATGACTGACTCCAACACAACCATCACAAAGTTGATATATGAGAAACTGGCTTTTATAAGAATACATTAGATATCATTGTACTAGCCAGTAGTGTTTGTTTTATTGTGGCTAAAGAAGTAACATCCCTTCATATCATGGCTATAGGTCATATGAAAACAGTGAGTGTCTGTTTTAACAGTGTGCACTGATGGCGACTTTATAGTGCTGTCTCACTGAAATATCGCACCACAGACACATTGACATAGTACTTCACTCACACACATTATTTATAAATAAATCCTGACACCAAGTTAACCACTGATCTTCTACCTATTAATGCTGTGTGCTTAGCAGGGATTGAGAAGACTACCTAATTTTAATATTTTAGGTGTGACGACCGGGATTGAATGCCCGTAAATAAGATATAATTTTTACTATTGTACACAGTTAATAAGCATAAAGCTTCTTCTATTCTATATTAGCTTAAAGAAACAACGAACCTCTGCCTACAAAAATACGTAGTCAGTCAATCTGATTTGAACTACTTAGCTTTATATATGGCACCTGTCGATAAATTATAACTAGATATAATAGCTTTCAATTGGACAATATCATTGGAAAATTGACATCAACATGAAAGCTAACTGATATTGATGATGACTCATCAGGTCTTTATATTAAGTGCCATTATATTAGCCGTAGCTTGTCCAGACTTCTAATGCAATTATCTATTTACATGTACTAGTATACAGAAAATATCAAGCCAAATCAGCTGCAGTTAAGTCAAAAGAATTAGCTGAAGTTATATCACACATGTATATCACTTAAAAAAGTAAGCTCTAAAAATTAACCTTGAAGACCTGAAATGGGGGAGATTTGTTGGTTTCATGGGTTTAATGTTTTAGTAAGAAGTGAGAGGGAAAATCAAAATTTTATGGGGGAGATATTGCGGAAATGGACAAAATTAATAAGTCTGAAATTAGAGTCTCACTATTTATTGGGGGACTTGGCAGGTATATATATATATGATGCTTTAAAACTGGCATAATATCTTGTCTGGAATGTCTGAAATATGTACATGTATAACACTACGCCATGTGGTGCACAATTACAGTTCTACATCTGTCAACATTGGTAGGTCTCATCCAGATGTTTACATATAAACCAACCTCCAACAATGAGGGCATCTCAAACACATAAATACTGGATAATATAACATTTATATTAAGTCTCATGCAGTTTTCTTGAAAGTATATTTGTACTCAATTCTATACCTGAAAACTCAACCGCTAGCTGTCATATTTATTCGAGTAAAGTGCAGTCAGTCATTTAAGAATCACATACCAATTTTTTATTCACAGCCTCTCCATTTATATGATAAGAATTAACATAATTTTTTTTCAAAAGGGCTAAATAATATTATAACTGTACCTGTGTATTGTACCTTCAGAACTATACACTTTAACTTCAGAACTATACACATATACACTTTAACTTCAGAAAAATACACTTTAGTCTGATATTTTATCTGGTAAACACATGTCACTGTTCACATTATTTCAATAAAAACGTTGAAAGAAAAATTCTCCTATTCTTCACATGTTTGTGGCTATCATAATACAATGCCATATTTTTCTCAAGCGGGCTTGAAAAGCTGTCAAAATATCTAAATTGGCTTAATTGTTACCACCTTTACCAGACATTCTAGTTAATCATTACCATTGTACTGTTGATTTTCAAGAGCGTACATACAGAGAAAGAAAAGATGATATTGAAATGAAATTATTTACAGCTTTGATTTAGAGAAACAAGTGTCCAAATGATTTTTTTTTTTATTTATAATGAATTTTAAGAGCAATTGAAATTAAATTAACAAACCTATATCAATATCATCTGCCAATCAAATCTATACATACAGAAGCCAACACAAAACAAATAAACATATATATATATATATATATATACATGTATATATATTCAAAAACTTACATCACATTACGCTTATTCCGTCTTCATAATACATATCCAAATAGTTGTAAACAAGAAAATTCCTATGCAATGTATAGCACTGTAGAATGCAGGTTACAACGGCTGTAACAAAACACACACAAACAGCTTTTCCCCTGTCACTATTATAACGTGTAGTAACCTATTATCCTAAATGTCACTTAAATCCGATCAGCCAAAATTGTCTGCTACTGAGCATATATATCCCAGATCTAACAATTATGAATACCGTTAGAAAAAAGCCATGTTCATATATATATAATAACGGCTATTATTCTCAGAAATTATACAAAAACAGGTCAAGTTGAGCACATTGCAATGAGGTTGCTTGTATAAAAACGGCTATGTAATAATTCCCATCTGTCTTCTAATACACAAAATACAGCATCTAGCGGCAGGGTCTGACTTCTGAATAAAATAGACCTGCTTTAATATTTAAATGTCCTCTCCTAAGCTTGTACATGCTGTATGTATATAAGTAAACTGTACATGGTGTATGTATTTAAGTAAAGTGTACATGGTGTATGTATTACGTGTAAAATATACATAAAATACAAAAATATCTGCCCATGTCATTTTCAAGTTCAAACGTATGCACAAAAGATTATGTATTCAATGTTTGCTTCAATATAATAGATCTATACAAAGGAGAAGAGAGATGAATATGGTAAGTCATAAATGATTGCGTATATATAAAAACTACTTAATCACAATAAACTTGTTGTGTTTTTAAGAAAATAATGCCCTTCTGATAGAATACAAATGATATGTCAACGACAGTGGGACGAAACATTGTCTTGGTGAGATACACTTCACCGCTCGAACACACAATTCAAGTAACGGCCACTGGCAAAACATTAAGTTGAGATGTGAAAATTTCATAGGTAGATGAACTTATTAAGGTACTGTATTGAATTTAAATCTGGAAATCTGACAATTAGATATGTCAATCACACCACATAGTCAAAACAACATGCAGACATGAGCTGTCATTGTCTTGTTTATTTTGACTGTAAAATATCTTGTAATAATACTTCTGTCAAAAGATATTGACAACACATAGTACATTGAATAGAGAGAAAAAACCAAGAAATATTTAGATTCTTATGCAATGCAGATAGAAATAGCTATATTTAGATTATTGTTTCAAATCCTTCCAGGTCTCCGACGTTTTAATATTTAAAAGTCATCAGACTTAATCATCGATAAAACGTCACTAAAAGAACTTTTTTCAAATTACTTAATAATAAATAAATTTCCCAAATAAAAACATGTTATTAAGGAAGAAGCATATCAAAAATTTAGTTTATGGACATATAAATAAAAATTTCAAGGATATTCTGCATAAAGTCGTGAATTTTTGTATTATACTTTTAGAAGTCAATTGTTTATTTAATAAGATTATTACTCAAAATTCAATTCGATAAATTACTTGTATGATCAATATGGTATATATAAATGTATGTTTTTTTTTTTTTAAATTATTGTAAATTTTAGATGGTAGCAATTTTGTCATGATGGTAACCTCAATCAAGTGACACACACACATGGGAATATTGAACTTAACAGTGAACCTAATTCAAGCCCAAGTAGATTTGATATGTGACTTCTGGAATCACAATTGTATTTGACATCAAGAGTGTAGGATGGAGACCAGTTTAAAATTGCAACAATTTGAACACTTTAAATTCTTGTTTTTTAATAAAAGTAATTGTAACATAATGCATTATTGGTCAATGTAATGGATCCCAGGTCTGATCTTTTAACTCATATCTTAATATAACTTAATTATATCTAATTATCCACATGCACACTGATCATGCTGATATTCATACATTAGTATGCATAAACTTAATTTTTAAACCAATGGAAATGCTGCTTACAAATAAAATTTATCATTACAGTATACATATACTATGAAGCAAATCTAACCCTTAGGGGGATTAATGTACCAGTATAAGATATATCACTGAATCTTAACCCTTATAATTCATCTAATTTTCAATTCATTCTGAATAAAAATATATATGGCAACGTATGACTGGTAATTCTAATTGCAATTTATCAACAAATGTTGACTGTAAAAGGATCGTGACCATTAGTTGTCAGGTTTGTTTCACATCTACAGAAAAGTGATGCTTTTCTTACCACAAAAAACAGCTTATCGTATTTTAACATATTTTTGTCAAGAATCAAATGTTATACATTGTATATACATATATAATGGTCTAATCATTAAAACATACAATATAAAATTTTATATACATGCTTATCAAATTAGTCTGTGAGTTCTCAGGTAATTATCTATAAATAAGTATCAATCATCCTTAAGTTGTCAGGACGCAGACGATAATTTTACACAGTTTCATTGAAAAAGACTTTTACACGATCTACACGACAAAGTTTTATGTTCCTACACACTTTGTATCCGGCTTACATATATTAACACGATTATATATGTGTGTGTAACTTTATAGCTTCATTTAAAATTCTTTTGATGGAAATGCCATGGGAAATGCATCCAAAGTAAAAAATGATAACAAAAAAAAATAATCAAAAATTCAATCTAAATTTCTAATAAATATCACAAGAACAACTGCTTGATTTAAAAGTTATCTTGTATTCACTTCAGTGTGAATTATAAAGAATGACACCTGAATCAGAGGGAATACATGACAATGAAGAAAAAAGTGATAAGTTTTTGTTTTTCAAATATCAAAGTACTTATATGTCATGTTGAAGCTATTACTATATGATACCATACCACTATTGAGTATTCATATTACTGTCATATTAATTTCTCACTCTAACATGTCTAATAACTTTTGATCCTGATCATGCCAAGTGAACCGTTCAGTTTTGCTTATTTTTCAATCAATATCACAAGACTCTGGCACCTGTCTCTTCTTTTCTTCTGTATCCTGTCTCCTCTCTTTTTGTTCTTCTTTTATTGTTCATCTTTCTGTCTATCTATATTTTTTCATTTCAATCCATCTGATGTTCATTAACTAGATAATTAATTTCAATACATACATTGTATTTCATGTAAGTTTGTGTACACTTAGTAACGCTCTTAACTTTAATATTCACATCATTATTATTATACATTTACACATGTTTTGTGTGAGTGAGTGTGCATTTAATATTTAATATGTATATGTTTGTTATCTGTAACAGTTCAAGGAGAGGGCTCAAATAGGCTAGCCTGCTGCCCAATTTAATTCCTGTTACAAATTAATTTTTGTAATAAAATATTGAAATTGAATATTAACTTAGTTTTAAGTGCCATCTCAGTGGAACAGTTAGCTCTAGACAGAATGAATAAGTATAACATCTTCAGCATACAATAAAGGCATTTAGAAGATGGCTGGGTCAACCAACGTACTCTGCTAGAT
>JAUMGZ010206059.1:0-12232 GCA_032359645.1 Pododesmus macrochisma | reverse complement strand
TTTGCAATCTTATTGAAGGTTTTCGTCATTTGTCACCCAGAATTATACATTCGGATTTGCAATCAAATTTAAGGTTTTCGTCATTTGACAGCCAGAATTATACATTCGGATTTGCAATCTTATTGAAGGTTTTCGTCATTTGTCCCCAAGAATTATACATTCGGAATTGAAATCTTATTGAAGTTTTTCGCCAACTCGAGGCATCAGGTAAGTATCTGGGCGTCATTATTGTTGCCGAAATAACCACTCCTTATAAATAGTAAAATCCCCCGGTAACCATAGAATAGACACAGCAACTCTGTCTGTATCCATCATGACGTAAACGAAACACCTTGAAGTAATGACGACTGTATTGAAGAAAAGCAGGTTCCAGAACAAGTCCAGCAACCTCTAAAGAAAAAAGGAAACATAATATTTGTATTGCAAATCAAAATGCATAACTAGGTAAATTCCAAAGCTGAGGCGTGTCTTAGGTGTGTCTGATTCCGACTCAGACTAACCAAACTACATTCGTTTGTAAGCTATATTTAAATATATTGATTTTATTAATGTGAAATAAATCGGGACAAAATGCATTTTTTTTTGTATTTCTTTAAATTTTTCAATAATTACAAAGATATAAGATATAATAAGAATATCATTATGAGACGACACCAACAACCTACGATTATGTCTCGGACTCCGTGTCCGTGGAAATTGAAGATGTTTGTTAGCAAATACGCCAATTGTTTTAATATTTCACGGAGAGAAAAAAATAACGCCATATGTGTTGTCATTTCTGTTGGAATGGTTTGTTTAATAAGAGCTCAACGTCACTTCCAGAATTTTTCACCGATATTGTGACAAAAGATCAAAGTAGAAAAGAATGCATTTGTTTAAGAAATATAATTGTAATGCAATGTCTTTGTATGTATATTTTTGAATCAGATTATAAGAAATGATCTTCGAAAGAAAACACTTCGCGACTCAATAACTGTTTTTCCAATCCATACATACATCTACTAAAACTGAACTAATTAAGATTTTTTCTTAAAACGTTAAAAAGAATTAAGATAAATTCTAAATTAAAAACAAAAACTTTCCTGTGTTTGAAACCTTATCGTAGTCGGTGGTCCCACGTACAGGGTTTTAACCCCAGACATGATAAAGATCCAGAAGAAACGTTCGATATAAGAGTAGACAGGTGTGCCGTTGCACTAGTTCAGCCTTTTTGTATTATTCCTATTGCTTTGTTGTCTCATTATGCTTACCCCTTCTATTCCTGCCCTAGTGTTTGGTTTTCTCCTTCGGTCTTTTGTCTCGATATATATAAGTGAAATAATCTGGAAAAAGCTGATTGCTGAAGCTGTATCAAAACTGTCAATAATTCTTAATTTCAAAAGATGAAGAGCATGATTAGTTATCTCAGTGCAATGTTCTGACATTATACCTGTCAAAGCCAAAAGGTTGATGGATAAATGCGCCAAGTCTATTTAGGATACATGTATCTAAAATAAATCTGTATGCATAATCAAATATAACATGCCTGTATTGTTTAAAGTATATAGTTTGCAAAATCCATTATTTTTTACTTTACAAAATATATGAAAAGCTTCAATAACAATCAATATAGTGTCTGTGGTAGGAAATATTCTTTTCCCAAAAAAATACAAGAATCAAATACAATGTAGGACGAAAACAATCCAGAAACTATGAATGTGGCCAGTCACCTCAAATTTACAGCAATTGCGGTTGTTTTATACAATTGTGTTTAACAATCGTAATGAAAGAGAGACAACTCTAGTTAATTATGACTGCATAATTTCAAGTTTTCTTGCGTCAACAGTATTGGTCGAATAAACACTTTTTGAGCGATTCTTATATCCGTACTCAATACTAATTATGTTCCCTCAAACCATCGTTGCAATTCGTATAATCAAACCAATGGAGGATAACATTGTCACATGTATGAGCAGTATATATCGGGGTAAAATACAAAAATGCAGTCTAAAACATGCCTCCAATAAATATATTATTTATAAGAGGAAAGTGCCAATATTCTGTGTGAGACACCCTCGTCCCGGATTCCAGGTCTGACTGTCTGACTGACTTACAATAAAGAAAGAGTCAACATTTCAATCAAACACAACAATTAAAAGTCAAAAACAATTTGGTAAATGTTGAATAAACATTATCAAATATTGATTTATTGAGAAACTATATTAAGATCTTGGTTTTAGGGCTTAACATTACAAGAATATTACACTGATATCATAAAAAAGACCGAAAGATCAAACTAAAACGATAGGACAGGAAGAAAAGCGATGACGGAAACGGAATAATGAGTCCATACAACAACGTTCGGCTGACTCTTGTATCGAACTTTACATGGAAATTGTTATCGTGTCAAGATATTAAACATCTCTGTACACTGCACCGTCAGCGTAGCGTCTCTCCAAACGACGTGCCAATCTTAGACTTCACTCTTTCTACCAACCTGTCTTGAATTGAGTGACCCTAACAGGATATATAAGCTCCGGTCAGCATATCTTTACAGGTCAATGAGAAAACCCACAGTTCTCTCCTTTGATAGGATGTCAACCACAGGAAAGTTTGTACATGTAACAGTCGTTTTAATGTTGAATTTTTTAGACAGTAATGATAAGAAATACGGCTTTATATGCCATGATGACAGATTGTATCTTTGGGAAAAATGATCGTTTGTTTTTGGATATTTGTTGTGCCAGGGGGTTCTGGCATGTATATGGACTTTAGACCCACTAACCCTATCTGATTAAAAGACCTATCTCTTATTTAGCTTCCAACGCATAGAGAATTGACAATAATCGATGGAAGTTCATATGCAATTATAAACTTTTTAAAAGTTGTTTATGGTTTTTTTTTATTATTTTTGTTGCCAAATAGTTTCATCGATATCGTGACAAAAGTCCAAAAGGCGAAAATCAATCAATAGCACAAGAGGAGGAGCGACGACAGGGTCGGGAAATCAAAGCAAAGGGTCAAATAAGAAGAAATAGGATCAACAGCACCAAAGTTATTGACAAACAAACATATTAACGTCACCACCAGAATGAACTAGCGAAGTGAGACGAGCATTACAAATGAAGTCAAACCAACCAAGTGGGTGAGAGGACATCGTCCATGATCCGAAGCCAAGCTCCAAATCAACCGTCATCAACGGACTCGAAGGGGAAAATTAATTTAGAATTGACAAGACATCGATAAATCAAAGCTCTAAAGCCAAATAAGGGAGGGGAGAAATCCCGATGGTAATGAAGAACACAAATCACACCAAGACCATACTATAATATGGTCTTGCCAACAATTTAGATATAGTACAGAAGTAAGGATGAGCTCGTGTAACGGATTAATATAAGCTTTTACTTGATTCCGAATCCCAATACATGTACATTTGTATTATGCATGTACTATTTGATATGTAATATTCAAATTAAATACTCTTCAAACTAACGGCGTTTCCGCCTACACTTATATTAAACTTTACATGGGTATCTTTGTCGGGTCAGGGGGTTACCACAATGTACATTGGACTGTCAGCTTGGTGTCTTCTCCAAAGGATACTCTGATCTATATCTAGTGTATACACTTCAACATTCAATCTGTTTGACATGCAACATTTGAAATAGCACCACGGAAGAGTATTTTGACCAATCACGTGGATCCTTACTTACGCAACACGCCTGTATACAAAACGCATTATTTGTCTGTCGTGCCATATACTGGAATGACACGGAAGCAGCGCGGCGAGTGGCACATGTGTAGAAGTAAACGTTTATTCAATCGCGAGCACTTGGTTTCGCTTCTACTTTTTTGATAGGAGTTTGTGATGTTTCATATTTTTAGATAAATAATTGTATTTTTGGTTAATCAGTTTTCTGTGTGCTTCCCACGTTTTCCTTATATTTGCTTGTGTTCATGGTCTGACTGCTTTTGAACATCGTCTTTTTTTTGGATTTACTTTTTAACCGCCCTTCAGTCAACTTCAAAATTTGTGTTCAACTGTTTGATTGTTTTAGTTTACATGGTTTGAATAAAGCAGAACCCACACAAGGTACACATATCCGTTCTTCTAGATGTAACAGGTGAAACGATGGGCGATTGTTGACTCATAACTTTACTTTCTTAAATCAGAAAGCCGTCGTTTGATTGGCCAGCTAGACAAGTGTTCAGCGTTTTAAGATGCATATGACCTTTAATCGGTCGTTGTCATATCTCAATGCATTGATCCCTAAATAAAAGATGGGTCCTTTAATCAGATTGCTCCCTGGTCCGAAAAATAGTCCCATGTTAAATTCAAACAGCTGCATGGCATCATCCTCTTTCTTATGCTATTATTATTCTTTCTTTCTTGTCCCTGTTGTGTTTTGTCATCATACCATGTCGCTAGGTTTTCTCCGTGTGTCTTTGCTCGCAACACCAATGAGATGTGACACTGACCAAACTTGACAAGCAAGCGTCAAATTTGGCCGAAAAGCAGTTGATTATAATTTTTGTAAATCGCATTGCACAAGGTGTTAACATGGTGTAGAGGTTGTTTTTAAAATGGAAATATAATTCAACAAATCATGCCAATATGCTTATTGTTTGGTTGGATATTGCCTTGGTCGATTCACGATTGCTGAAAATTGCACTCACGTGCTATAGTTTTAATGCATGACACACACCTGTTCATATTACAGAGATCACAGACGAAAATCATTTAACATAGATGAACATGCTAGCATTTAGCACTATACAAATCACATCCTCGCTTTAACTGAACCTATTACCATCTCAAGTTCAAGAATGAGGTCCAAATAAACCGAAGAACACAAAATATCACTGTGTCTTTCAACTCTCAACTTGCCTATGGGCGCCATTTGTAAACAGGGGCGATTTAGGGGTATTTTACAACAACAATTCTATGTTGAACTGACAGCACAGGATAAAAACCATTCTTGTTTTCCATTGACCACAGGACAATATCAGATTAGGATTACAATACAACTTTATTATTTATAATATACTGACCAATCAGTGGTTCCAACAGTCTGTTAACCAGGCCTCTGTGTTGGATACAGAGGGGTTGTCTCAGAGTATTTAGGTGTGTGATTGCTTACACCCAGCTTCATGATATTAATGTTGTAACAGAACACTGCCAATCATGCACGTAGTCGTAAATGACTTCGTTATAAATTTTTTTAAAAGAACCTCCACTGTGCATAATATTGATGTAATTCTCAGAACATAAAAATGTGAAAATATAATCGATTGAGTTGTATGGTTTGAAAAATATTTTTTTTTTGTTAAACTTGTAAGGGGGTTCAGATTTGTTCTAATGATGGGGATCGGCCTCCATCACTAGGGGGCCAAAATTGGGAAAATTTGACAAATTTTCAAAAATCTTCACTAATTAACATAAAGGCCTAAAGCAAAATGTTTTAGAATGTGGTAACTTTGGGGTATCGTGAATCTAGTTTGTTCAAGGCGTGAACCTGTGGTCACAAATAGGTTGTGCGTTTTGGGGTCAAAATTGAACATAATAGAAAAAATGTTAACTTTCACATTTCTGACTGCTTGTCCAAAACAATGGAGTGAATTTCAACCAATTTGGTATAAAGCATCAAGTTACAAGTGTGAACAAAATATTTACTCGTTAGTTCAGTATCAACGGTGGTTGTCTCATTGAATAAATATGGGAAATTTTAAAAATTTTCCAAAATACATTTTGTATTTTCAGATGGACGGGACCGACCGACCGATTAAAACATTTACACAAAATGGATATAAATATATATGAAGAGAATAAGAAATTACTCAACTATACCTCTAAACGTATAATTCGTGTCCTCGACCATGACTGCAAGTATAGCATGAAAAGCTCACTCTGCATGGACATTTGGTTTTCAATGGAGGTTTCGTATCAACTATGGCTTATATAATTTTCTTTTTGTGATCATCACATTTTATTTGTATATTCTATATTCTTTCTGGGAAATAGATATTAGATATAATAAAAACAAAGCTGTGGCTTATAGATACAATATAGCAGATTGACTTGATGAAATATAAACTTCAATAATTATCTTATGACAATTTGATAAACTTTGGAAGCAGAATTACTGGTTAGTACTAGTGGATACAATTGTTAACATCATTATCTATTATATGACATTACGTAAAATAATTTTGAAGCAATATTTCAAAATAAGTGTTCCTTCATTGATTTCTTTGTTTCCCTAAATACATGCACGTATTATCGGTACTAAATAATTTTTAATTTAGAAATATCAAAGGTGCGAGAATAACATTTCCTTACTTGGAAACTCTAGAAATATAAGGTTATATTTAAAAGTTCAATAGCGTTTCTGAAATCTATAATATTTGGAAAAAGATTAATTTTGACAAGGATAGATATATCATAGATAACGTGATGTAACCGGTAGCTGCATTTTACCAAACAACAATAGACGGAATTACATCAAAATCAGAAATTTCAGAAATAATTAGCATACAAAAAACTGCGATAAAAATACAACAATATTTAATTTACCTTCAACCATTCAGCGACTTAGGACTTTCATTTATAATACATTTAAAATGAGGGAATTATGGTATCTGAATTGAGAGGGCCTAGGAACAAGGAAAACGCCAACAAACTTATAATTTAAAAAAAAAACTAACAAAAACCCATAAAACTAAATTTAGATCACAAATTTGTTTAAGGCCAGCAATTACCACAAAACAGTGTGTGTTAAATCTGTTAAAGATTTTCTAAAATTCCCAGTTAACCTTAGGAGGGCCTCAACCCTTAAATTTTCGTAATAGTATCGCAGCGACCGTGTGTATGATTAACTTGAGTGAACGACAGCCAAGACAAATAAGACAGAACAGGGTAAGAGGGGATATAAATCAACATCCAGTAAAAGCAAGATATAATTTAGTGTGTAGAACAAATCTTCAATAATTTGGCCAGACCACTTTAGTTTTTATTTCTTTGAAAAATTCTCCAAAACTATTTGTCGAGTTTATTCAGTTAAAACATAGTGAGCACAATTGGCTGGTCTTAGTGTATAATCTCAAGTTCGAAAGGATTTATTATTGAAACAGGTCTATTCTTTTTTAATCGATGAAGATTTGTTTCTATTACTGCAGTGCTGTGTGACCAACTTGTAATGTCTTTGTTGTCATAGAGACGGTTTTTTTTATATAAATAACTGCGAGCGCATATGAGTGGCGGCGGCTAACAAAAATAGTGATTTAAGTGGAATATTTTCATAACAACAGGTGATCTTTATCTGCGATATCCAATTGGAGAAACTGCAATATAATTACACGTAAGTACAAAATAAGACAAGAGGTTTATTTACTATCTGCATAGAAAGAAGAAAGACATCTGAATAGGAGGGGCTAACCACCCTTGAAAATTCCAACATGAGTCAAAGAAAGCAAGAACGACTTCGCATTTAAAGAAATGTCACAAGTAACGAAGAATTTGACATCTGAATTAACGTGTGCTTTGTCTATTGAAAACACCTTAAATATCACCACAAAAAATCAAAGTACGCCATTTAGCTGAATTTGAGGTAAACTATTGCATATAACATGCCTTGTTCAGTGTTTCAAGTGACCAAACATGGTGGTATTTCCAGTTCGTATTTATCGATCATAAACATGCACTATATGTACACTGTATACTGTTGCCATGGTAACTAATACATATATTAATCTTAATAAAATTAAATGGTATTACCAAAGGTATACCCACTATATGATACTGCTCGCAACGCTGGCAAATAATAATTAACTAGGAAAGATAGTGTACAGTTATCAACATTTAGTAAGGTTAAATTGTTTTAAAATGTGTGCATTATTTGTGTCATAACTTCGCGTTGGGTAACTTGAGTGATTTCCACCGACCACTGTTTCACTAAAGAAACAATACAAAAATACAATCTGAAACATTCCTCCGATAAACTGATATTATGGATTGCGTACATTGATATTGTGCATATTACATATGTATGATCTTTATTAAGGGCATACTACATGTACATTCTGTCACTCATTCGCACGACGTTACATATTGTTACTAGGGTGAAAATACAAAATCATTATCACTATCAACCGAGTGCGGAGAACGGTGTATTTGTTGAGCGTGCAGATGACGGGGAAATTGGAGAACATAGTCAGTTACTATAAAAAACAGAACACAACCCAACATTACTATAAATTGGTCTTGTCATGAATTTAGGTGTTCGCGCAGTCAAAATAGAAACTTCTCATGGACACGTGTTTCGAAGAAATCAGTACTCATCATCAAAAGTGACGTTATAACATATATTCTAATCAAACCGTGTAATAGATTAAACTTGAAGCTACTAACTGATACTGTATTTACACCGGGTTCGACTGAGGCGATATCAAGGCATTTTTGAAAATTGAAGACAATTTACAACTGTGAACACAATGTTTCCTCGTGAGTTCAGTATCAAGGGTTGTTTGACCGACCGTTAACATTAACACTAAATGTAAATAGATCTATATAAACACAATAAGAAATTGCTTAGCTAAACCTCTTAAAGTATAATTCATGTCCTCGACTATGACTTTGACAACACCGCCTAACTGAGAAATCTCAGCTATCTAACCGCTTTAGCTACCAAATACCCCCTTCCCAACCCCGACAAAAAGTTGCCAAAAGATGAAGAAAACTGGTCAGAACCCGACACGTAAACATAGTAAATACATAATATAAATTACATTTCCTAACATGTTTAAATGCAACCTTTTACAGGAAACATTACTTTGAAACTCTAAAAAACCAATGTTATATTCAAAAGTTCAATAGCGTTTTTAATATACATGATATTGAAAAAATATTATGTATGGCAAGGACAAATAACGTGGTGTAACCGGTACAGGCACTTTACTAAACAACAATAGAAGGAATGACATCAGAATCAGAAATTTCAGAAACCACAAGCAGACTTCAAAAATTGTATCATAGCAGTTTCTGAGCTACTTCTATTGTCTTTTATGGACACAGTCAAGCTCGAATAACCAACCTAGATAACCTAGAGAGAAAATTAATAATGTTGCATGAAATTTTGCATACAATTTTCAAAAAACGAAATATTTTACAACTTTTCTGATTCTTTAGCTATATCGTATTAAAAAGAAAATTATTTTTGTTAGCGCAGCTTTTTATCTTTGATATGTACAAGTTATAATATGTACAGGTGTAAGTATTGTAACTGGTCACAATGTAACTAAATTGGATAAATAATTTGAAACCATATAATAGAATACCTGAAACTCTGCTATGCTTTTCATATCTGAAATAGCAATTACTTCAACCTGCATTAACAAATGCAAAGAACAATTTAATCTTGAATCATGGTACTACCATAACATACAAACAATAAAACATAAAGTATTGCAGGGCAATCCATAGTCCCCCATTAGTTCTTTTTAAATAGCAATGAGGGCATGGCTTAACTGCACATCAAAGATATAAAAACTAAAAAAATAACTCCGGGGAAAATGTAAAACAAAGAAGTAATAAATAGAAAGAAAAAAACTAGAGCTCCTCATGTCCAACAGGGCCATCTCCAAGATGACCTGTTGTTATTGCCTTTTCCTAGTGTTTCCAGTAACCAAATATACCACTGAATACAGTTTGCTCCTAGGGAGGCAATTGTTTTTTTGCCAAACCAGGATACTCAACAGGAATAAGCTGAAGGGGAAGCCAATTATTTAAAAAAAAAAATTTATCTTTATGGCTCACAAACTGAACCTTAAACATAATAGCTTACTATGCCTATTTGGAATATGCTGTGAGCAAGTCTTACCATTAGGCAAGTGGTTAATTTGAAGTACAAAAAAGACCAAGTCTGTCATTAAGAGCATTGACATTTCCCCTATGTGTGTTTGCGGTACCTAATTAATCCTACATACTAATTTTATATTAAAAGCGGACGATATCTCAATTTCGACCAATCAGGTGTCACTATTCAGTCACATGATATGAAAGTGAGAAAAAACATGGTCACAGTTGATCGCCTTCAAACATTTAATAGTTGTGTGAAGTTTGGTTTGCGTAGATCCCATGATCATGACCTTGGACAAGCAAAAGCAAACAAAAAACTAAGAGTTGACTCTGTGACCTTGGCCCTTGACCCTATTTTTCGTATGCGACACTCCGCCTTCCCAAGTTGTAACTTTATACCAAGTTTGAGGTTGATTTATGACATAGTGTGGGAAAAATGGCCGGGACAGGCAAGGGCATGCTAAACACTTAGACTTGGCCCCGTGACCTTGACCTTGGCCCAACGACCCCAATTGCGGTACGCTACATTCACCTTCCCAAGTTGTTTCTTTGTGATAAGTTTGAGGTTGACGCGGAAATGAGTGTTTGGAAAATGGCCCGGACGAGCGGTGAAAGCATACAAACAACAAACTTAAGACTAGACCCCGTGACATTGACCTTGACCCCACGACCCCAATTTTGGTACGCTACACTTCGCCCTTTTTAAGTTGTACCTTTGTACCAAGTTTGAGGTAGCTGTGTTAAATAGTGTGGAAGGAATGGCCCGGAAAAGCGAAAGCATACACATAACTAAGACTTGACCTTGGCCCCACAACCCCAATTTTGGTACGCAAAACTCCGCCTTCCAAAGTTGTACTTTTGAACCAAGATCGAGGCTGCTTCGTGAAAAAGTGTGGAAGGAATGGCCCGGAAAAGATCGGAATGGACGGACGGACGGAATGACGAGGCGCAAACATATAGTCCCCTCCGGTTGTTGTTGACATTATTTTCTATAGTTAAGTATTGTGGGTTTATTCGGTTTGTGCAGATTAATTCATGTACATTTTTAAAACTACAGTAAAAGGTTCATGTTAAGTAGCTTTTGTCCCTTGTGTCAAAGGAAGAATTATCACAAAATGTTTATTAAGATATGACATGTAGTACACCAAAACTTTCAAATGTGAGGAACAAACTAAATACAGTGATAACTTTCCGTTTGTGTTCTATTTACATGGAGTGCCATTCAAAACAGTCTTCAGGGGAATCTTCAAAACTGGTTGTGTTTTCAAAAAATCTACAAGAATAGATATTAATCATAAATAACACATCATATATGAGGTAGTGAGAGCCTTTTAATCAAGAGAAAGTAAATATATCTAATATTTTTTGGAAAGTTAAAACAGTAACACCAATGATTTTCTCTTGATTATAGCAGCCATATTGGAACTACTTCCTCGAAGTATGGAAGACAGGTAGTGAAAAGTAAAATCCCCCAAAATGCACGAAACATTGAAATTCCTTAATTTCATGATTAAAATGTGTTTTTATAAATGTGTTTTAATTTCTAGGCATGTTTACCAAAAACAAGAGGCGCCATGGGCCTTAATGGTCCCCTCAGTTGAATGTCATTACCATGCATATGCCATACATACTTTCATATCGGCATGAAAAGTAAGAAAGATTGTTTTCAACCTCATAGTAAACATTTGTGGCAAGCTCAATTTGAATTTGAAGTCAATCGATTCAGTGGTTCTTAAGGAGAAACTAGAAGTGTTCAATTGTTGATGAGTAACATATAAAGGCGGATTACCACATTATTGTTATTTATTGACTAGCCTGCTTTTGACAGAACATACTTATCAAGACTTTTGTAGTGCTGCCTCACTAGAATACTAGGCCTCAGATAGACATGATATCACACTCAGTCACTTTATACTGACATTCGGCAGATCAGTTCTTCCCTGTCCTTAAATCTTGCACTTGTCGAAGAGTACATTCTTCCCTGTCCTTAAACCCTGCACTTGCCGAAGAGTAAAAAAGCTAATTTTTTAATCTTAAGTATGATCATGACCCAGTTAGGATTTGAACACGTAGCAACATTTTCACGGTGATGTACATATACAATGGAATCGCTGATGGTTGATATGTAACGTTCACATAAGAATGTTTATGCTATTCCATGTTATGATGTAACCTTCAAGTTTTTAAAGTGGGGTAAATGCGGTATGAATACGTTTGAAGTGTGTTTATCTGTATTTTACATATATTCACAAGCAAACATTTTATAAGACAACCCAATATAAACCAGTTTGAATTTGTATTAGTTTTCATCTCACTAAAAAAGATGTGTTGCCGAGGAGCTTTGTCTGTTTTCGCTAATTAGCGGAAATTGTGAAAACGAAAGCTGATGAAGCATTCTGG
>JAUMGZ010206048.1:0-12232 GCA_032359645.1 Pododesmus macrochisma | reverse complement strand
AAGAATAAACATTTTCTTAAATTAATAAACTTTAGTTTTCCCGGCGAATTTGATGCTTTGCATCAATGTTTTCTTGTGTACGTTGTAGTCGTTTATATTTTTATGGACAATTGATGTGAGCGGAAAGTTGTTGAGATGCTTTACATCGCCATGAAGTGTATTTATTAAATTTTTTAATGTATGTCTATACTAAAGACTTCTAGTCTCGTGCGGGAAGTGGGAAGGTTGAGGCCTCATTTACCGGTTTAACCACACCACCTGGTTTCATGCTGGGTGATCGCCCTAAGTCAATCCGCGTGGATTACTAGTCGTGAGGATTGTTGTGATGTTAATTTAATTCCTAACATTCTGGTACTAAATTGTTTGATGCAGCTATTGTTTGTTTGTCAATGTATCTCGTTCTGTTGATTCCACTCACCCTGTTGTGTACAGCCATACTAAACAATCAAAGTACTGAAAGTAATGAGCCGCGATAGTTGTACATAAGAAGAAATGATTCTTATCATGTGTCAGTCGTGACAGACCTCCAGCAATAGTGATGGAAGTTTTGAAATCCTAACATAATGTATGGCGCAAGCAATTATTTCCGTACATTAACATACACGAAGTGCTGTGTTGTGTTGCAATACTGAATTTTACAATTATAAATAGTTACATATGGGTCTCAGTTTTATTTTACAAAATTTGGGAAAGTTATAGCCTGTTCATCAATTGGCAGATACAAAACTTTATACTTGTCACAACGCAATACAGTGGAATCTCAAGGACACTCATTATTAGATAAATTCACTACAATGAAATTATATTTTGAACTAACTGTCCAATTGACTACAATTTTTACTCATTCAAACAGCAAACTGTTGCAACAACATATAAGTCAATGAGAAACATGGATGAGGTATAGACTCCATTTTTCTCAGTTCAACTGTAACAACTTTGAAAGGGGACCATAGGACTAAAAGCTACATCTAGATTTGCAAATATCTGACGACGGTTTTTGACAAGTTGAATTTGTCTCAGACAATCAGACGCCAGGGTAGCCATATCGGAGTCAACGTCTGACAAAGATCTGAAAGGGCACAATACAAGGAACATCTTCATAAAATTTTGTGAAAATCTAAGAGGTTTTTGACTAGAAGTTGAAAATGTAACAAGCCAATCAGAAGCCAGGGCGGTCATATTGGATGGAGTTGAAAAATGTTGGACACAGATCTGAAAGGGGACCATGCAAGAAACATCAGCATCAAGTTTCGTGAAAATATGATAAATGGTTCCCGAGAAGTCGCAGCGAATCAGAGACCATGGCGAGGACGAACTCCACTTGGATGACGAAATATCTACGGCATCGTTAACAGTTTCTAATATTTTATTCGTCTAAATTAACGTGACAATACCGATGTATTTAAAATTAACAGTTTCTTATGGTCGCTGATTTCTACCATCTGGAGAATTCGCCACGCAAATTAGCAATTTCAAATTTGCGACTTTTCACCTTGCTATTTAGCGACTTTTCGCCCGTAACTTTTTCGCTCCGCGACTTTTCGCCTCGCTTATAAGGAACTTTTTGCATTAACCATTGAATATTGGCAAATAATACACTACTAAAAAAAATTGGCTTGAAAGAAACAGAGCTTTGCACTTTTTGCAAAAAAGAAAATAAGACACGAGAGCACATTTATGGGAATGTGAACATGTTCAAATATTTTTAACAAAACTTGAAGATCTCTTTGATTTGCTTAATTTGAATATAGCATATAACCAAACATTATAAAAAAAAATTATTTCTTAGAAAGTTAGAACAATTTCTCAAAATACTAAGTGTTTTTGTATGGTGGCTAATTTTGGCAAAATCAACACGACAAAATCAACGCGACAGCACGATAATGCGACAACGCGAGCTAACGAAGGCGAAAAGTCGCTGTTTAGTGAGACGAAAAAGTCGCTGGGCGAAAAGTCGCTATTTTGTGGGGCGAAAAGTCGCGGGCGACAATATCGGTGTAATTTAAATGCATGTACACAAGAAATGTTTAGAAGATGCGGGTTTATGATAAATATAATCAACATAGAGATGATAAAAAGGACAAACTTAGCAAATAACGTTGAAAAACAATAACAAAATACAGGAAAAAAGTACCAGAATTTACTAGTTAACTGAACTTTGCACAAGAAACGTATACTTTTTTAGGGTCTGGAGGTCTGTAGTACCAAAATGCAAATGTATATGTAACTTAAGTGTACAATAAACAAAATCATTCAGTGAACTCATTAAAAAACAAGACTAACGGATACTTGCACAAGAGTGCACAACAGATCAGGACAATGATATTCACTATGTTTATAAAACTAAACAAGCGGTGAATTGGGCCTAACAGTAAGTTTTTGACATTTGAATAATTTTGACACCATGGTCACGCCTTGAACAAACTAGGATCTCCACGCCTAAAAGTTCCTACATACCAAAGCATTTAGCAACAGGCTTTCTTATTTATAAGAATATTCTGTCAAATTTTCCCATTTTAGTCCCCAATTGGCGGTCCCTGGGGACTAATCCCCATGATTTGAACAAATTTGAACCCCTTCCTCTAAGGGTGCCTTCTACCACGTTTGGATGAAATTGCAATGCAGTTTTGATCAAGAAGTTAAAAAGTTAACATGTTGCTCCATATAAAGTGTTGAACTTTCACCCCAAAACGAGTAATCTATTTTTGACCCTAGGGTCACTCCTTTAACAAACTTGGGTGTCCATGCCCTGAAGTTACTACATAACAAAGTATTCAGCACAAGGCCTTCTATTTTATAAGATTTTTAAATTTTGTCAACTTTTTCCCATTTGGGTCCCAAAAGTGGCGCTCCCTTGGGACCGAGCCCCATCCTTTGAACAAGTCGAGACCACCTTTCCACTTGGATGCTTTCTGCCAAGTTTAGATGACATTTGTCCATTTGTTGTGGACAAGAAATCGAAAAAGTGAAAAGTTAACATATAGTGCTATAGTGTGTGAAAACTATTATTGACCCCAGGGTCTCGTCTAGAACAAACAAATTTCCCATGCCATAAAGCTACTACATGTACAAACCAAAACACTAAGCTCTATGCCTTCTAGTTTATTATAAGATTTTTGAAATTTTGTCAAATTTCCCCCTATTTGGCACAAAAAGTGGCGCCACCTCCTGACCAAGCCCCTTCAAATGAATAAATTTGAACCCCCTTCCCCTAGAGATACTTCCTACCAACTTTGGATGAAATTGGTCTAAAAACAGCCAGAACATATTCACAATACAAAACTAAAACACAAACTATCTAACATTTGTATATACAATATATAACTGAATGAAACGCAACATCGTAATATTTAAACTATATAATTGCAATCTGACTAAAACCAGATCTGCCTATTGCTCCCGGGATGTCGCTAGGAAGATCTGATATCCAAATAACGGGAGCAGCGTAGATCTGGTTTTAATCAGATTGATATAATTGGAAACACGACATCCCAATTTGATTCTAGATATATAAAAATGGAAACACCTTCGTAATAAGAACAACAAAATACTTTATAAAAAAAAATCGTGATGCTAATTATATAAATCTGAAATACATAAGATGATATAGCACTGTAAGATTGTTATATGTAAATGCATTCGTCTATTGCATAATAAATGTATCTGTCAGCTTTATGTACCTACTATTTAACTTAACAACTGTTATTTAGCATGTTGTTTGGATACATTATTTCTCCTGTGTGTAACGTTGAGATGTACTGAAAAGTGGATTAAAGTAAATAAATGAATTGAATTGTATTTTGTTTTTCAATATGATAGTTGGTTCAGACTGAGTCGCTTGTCAACAAAATGCATATATACTCTGAATTTGTTCAGTGTAACAAGACGTATAAACAATAGCTGATAATCTTAGTAATTGCACAACATATTAACAGTACTTACCTAATGTTGCACGTTCCTGTTACGTCTGTTATCAGCATCAAGTGTGCTCTGCACATGTTTTATAGTAGTTCGGAGCACCTAGTTCGACTTGGATAGTAACGTCCTTGCTGTGACGACGGAAGTGTCATCTATGATTTCCAGATTCGACAAGCTTCCACGTAAACGGGTTCCCAGTAATTTCGAACAAGTATTAGCTTTTCCAAAAAGCTGGTCGTCTTTTAGAAATGATGTGAATATAGAAAAGACAAATGTTTTCTTCTTCTCCAATGTTGACATGTTTTGGTGGGGTGATATCGTTTTAAAGTGGGTTTATATTAATCTTTGATAGCTCCCTGGGACTGAGTGCAATTATTTGAAGAAACCTGAGCCCTCTTCACGTAAGGATCTCTTTTACCGAGTTTCAAGTGAATTGGTACAGTATGATTGAACAAAAGTTCAAAATGTGAAAAGTGAAAATATTTTAGTATATATAGTGTTGAACATTGACCCCGAATTGTGTAACTGTTTTTAAATCCAATGTCATGTCTTGAACAAACTTGGTTCACCGTGCTTAAAGTTACTACATACCAAAGGCCATCTAGTTTATAGAAAATATTTTGAAATTTTGTCAAGTCCTATCATCTGAACTATCTGAACCCCTTTCCCCTTTCCTCCTCTAAGTTTGGATGAAATTGGTGCAATGGTTTTGGACAAGAAGTTGACAATGTGAAAAGTTTACATATTTGCTTATATATAGTGGTTTTTTTTTTTAAATCCTCCTTGGTAGGGATACTTCCCACCGAGTTTGGAGAAAATTGGTTAAGTGGTTTAGGATAAGAAATCGAAAATGTGAGAAGTTAATGACGGAACGAACAGACGCCCTCTAGCGACATAGTCTTTTGTGGTTATATGAAGCGATCACAGGAAGCGGAAGATAACGACTGGATTATTGGGGTCCCAGTTTTGAGAAATAAACAACTGGTAAATGTTTGTTCGTTTTATTGAGGCTTAAGGTTTCTTTATCTCATGTCTAGGTAATATCGAGACGGTGTCTGCTTGTGACAGTGCTGTCTCACCGAAATATCACGCCACAGACACATTGATATGATACTTCATTCGGTCACTTTATCCTGACACCGAGTCAACAATGCAGAGCACTTAACAGGGAGCGAAAGACAATGACCTAATTTTAACGTCTTTAGTTTAACGCGGCGGCAGGAGTCCAACCGCTGCCTAAACCTAATTATGAGGCGAATACTCTACTTCTGAACCACCGCGCGGGTAAATAACTAGTAAATACCATTGTGATGACGTCGGTGATTGGACCATCGCATTAGCCGCATTTAACAATCGCGCTTTACGTATCTACATGGATATATAAAGCAGACTAAGAGAATTAAATCCAAAAAAATTACTATAAGTTATAAGAAATTTAAGATAAGAGGAAACAAATTAATAAACTAAAATAACAGAACATTATAACAACCATTCTCCCCACTGGTAATAAAATCAATACGATACGATCTAATAATATTGTAAAAAAAAAGTAGTAAAATGAGCCATAATAGATGACTGGCATATATGGGAATCATCCTAACTGCCATCTAAAACACAGAACATGACAGTATCAACTTACTGTGTTGTTAGTGAATGTCAGAATGGATGTTGTCTACAAAACAAAGGCGTGTTCTCGTTCTTCACACTTTTTAATTGGTGTATAAACTGCATATACATGTTCGGAGGAGTGTTGTTGAGTTCATTATAGACCTTTAAATCGATCTACAGTTTTAAAGGGATCTTACGATTATCTGTCTTTTTGTTTAACATATCTATTTTACTTTTGTACCTGTAGCATACTATTAAGAATAAAAAATGTAGGAACTTTACTGTATCTATCCAAACAGTTATTTTTATTATTTCTACGATAACATAATAATCATATTATAAACAATAAAATATAAAATAAAAAAATGTCTGTCTATAAAAAAAAGAACTTATGTTTCCCTTTTCTTTCTTTTAAGCTTATTATTTTAGTTTTGTTACCAAGTTTTTGCCATTAATATTATAGTGCTATATTTCATCATATCTTTATGGAGGGAGATTGACATAAGGTCACGTGATCAATTTTCTATTTTTGTATCTTACTAACTATCTTCCTGGTTCTATCAACAGTGTATGAAAGGGGCAACACCCTCATTGGTTAATTCTTAATCTTTGTCTGATTCTAAGGGTTGACTTTTTCAAAGAACTACATAGATAACAAATGACGTCAAGTAAATAAACCTTAAACCAAGAAGATTCCACATAATGTGGAACTTGCTGGATTTAACTTCCTTCACTATTTCTTGCTACAACATAAAGCTGTTTTTAAAAGCCACGTTTGTCTGTATTTATAGTTTTTTAATTCACAATCGAAAAAGACTTGAAACATATTATAACCCAAGGACTGGAAATATTATACATCATACGCACCTTAATTTAAACCTGTCAATTAAGAATAACGTCAAGTACACTCACAGTTAATGATATATACATACAAAGAAACGTTTGTGCTGCATGATCAACTTTACATAAATCGGTCCATGGTTGTTTGTCTTTATATAAATATCTTCCTGATTCTACACATAGGGTATATGAAAAGTTCAAAAGGTAGAGCATTCGCTAATGATCCGGTAGGCAAGGGTTCGACTCCCGGCCGCGTTAAACCTAAAATGAGGTAACCTTCTCGCTCCCTGATAAGTACTCAGCATTACATGGTAGGAGGAGGACTGGTTTGCTCGTTGTAAGGGCGAGGGAATATCAACAAAACTTGGTTGCATATTAGAGATGTTCATATAGTATTGGTGTTTTGATTTCGGCAATGTTTTGGGAAAAACAACAAAAATTGCCAAACAGGGGTATTTGGAGAAAATGTTATATCTTTCCTAAATGTAAATATTTCTTTACGGAATTTCGTATGTAGTTGTCTTTCAGTATGTCATCTAACGTATCATATTCTATTTGCAGTTACAAAATGACACCCTAAGAATTGAAGAATACTCTTGATGTCAAATGTTGAGGTCAAAACCGAGATGATTTTTACGTGCATGAATTAATCCTACCGACTTACGTATATGGTTGGTCATCCTACTCACAATTATCTACTTTTACTGCAGTAAAATTCTTTTTAGTCCAGTAACATTATTTTACTGCAGTTATATTATTTTTACTCCTGACGAACTTAAGATTTATATAACTGAGGTCGTTATAAAGTTTTAATTGGTGTTACCGCCAACACGGTCGATACCTGACTTGTACGTTTGTATGAGCTTCACGGCAACTGTCTATGTCACAGATCTAATGTACAATACTTTTATATCTAATGGTACAGAGAACAAGGAAAAAAGTCTGACTTTGATTTTCCTTTTTGTATTAAAGACGACATAAACAATAGAAACTATTAATGTTGAATAAAAACGAGTAAAGATACTTCAACATTTTAATAGTTGATAGGATCTATAAATACAATCAGGGCCCGTGTAGCCGCCCGTAAGGGCCAAGTTTCGACTAATGCTCCTTCGCTCATTCGCTCATTCGACCTCCACGCGAAAACACGATGGTGAAAGAGCGAAGGAACGAAGGAGCGAAAACAAGATTTCTAAGAAGCAAATCACGATAAAAAGACTCGAGAAATAATCGATTAGAGTATTGATATATGATAGATATAGAGTATTGATACATGATCGATATAGAATATTGATAAATGATCGATATAGAGTATTGATACTTGATCGATATAGACTACTGATAAATGATCGATATAGAGAACTGATACATGATCGATGTAGAATATTGATACATGATCGATGTAGAGTATTGATACATGATCGATATAGAGTATTGATAAATGATCGATATAGAGAATTGATACGTGATAGATATAGAGTATTGATACATGATCGATATAGAATATTGATAAATGATCGAAATAGAGAACTGATACATGATCGATGTAGAGTATTGATACATGATCGATGTAGAGTATTGATACATGATCGATGTAGAGTATTGATACATGATCGATCTAGAGAATTGATACATGATCGGTATAGAGAATTGATACATGATCGATGTAGAGTATTGATACATGATCGATATCGAGTATTGATAAATGATCGATATAGAGAATTGATACATGATCGATAAAGAGTATTGATAAATGATAGATATAGAGAACTGATACATGATCGATGTAGAATATTGATACATGATCGATGTAGAGTATTGATAAATGCTCGATATAGAGTATTGATAAATGATCGATATAGAGAATTGATACATGATCGATATAGAGAATTAATACATGATCGATGAAGAGTATTGATAAATGATCGATATAGAGAACTGATATATGTAGTTTATTGATACATGATCGATGTAGGGTATTGAAAAATGATCGATATATAGTATTGATAAATGATCGATATAGAGTATTGATATATGATACATATAGAGTATTGATACAGGATCGATATAGAGTATTGACACATGATCAATGTAGCATATTTCTCTTATATCGTGACAAGATTGATATAGAGAATTGATTAACAATTGATATAGAGTATTGATACATGATCAATACAGAGAATTGATGAATGATCCATATAGAGTATTGATACATGATCGACATAGTTTGTTTGTTTGTTTAAATATGGCTTACCATCAATTTCAGAGTATTACGCCAATATCGTGATATGACCAGATTTACGTAGAGAACCGATGAAAAATCGATATAGGTTTTGATATATGTTCGATATAGAGAATTGATACATGATCGATATAGAATATTCATACATGATCGATATAGAATATTGATACATGATCGATATAGAGAATTGATACATGATCGATATAGAGAATTGATACATGATCGATATAGAATATTGATACATGATCGATATAGAATATTGATACATGATCGATATAGAGAATTGATACATGATCGATATAGAATATTGATACATGATCGATAAAGAGAATTGATACACGATCGATGTAGAGTATTGATACATGATCGATATAGAGTATTGATAAATGATCGACATAGAGTATTGTTATATGATCGATATAGAGTATTGATACATGATAGATATAGAGTATTGATACATGATCGATGTAGAGTATTGATAAATGATCGATATAGAGTATTGATAAATGATTGATATAGAGTATTGATATATGATCGATATAGTATTGATACATAGTATATATAGAGTATTGATACATGATCGATATAGAGTATTGATAAATGATCGATAAAGAGAATTGATGCATGATCGATGAAGAGTATTGATAAATGATCGATGTAGAGCATTGATACATGATCGATATAGAGTATTGATAAATGATCGATATAGAGTATTGATAAATAATCGACATAGTTTGTTTGTTTGTTTAAATATGGCTTACCGTCACTTTCAGAGTATTACGCCAATATCGTGATATGACCAGATTGACGTAGAGAACCGATAAATGATCGATATAGAGAACTGATATATGTTCGATGAGGAGTATTGATAAATGATCGATGTAGAGTATTGATACATGATCGATATAGAGTATTGATAAATGATCGACATAGTTTGTTTGTTTGTTTAAATATGGCTTACCGTCACTTTCAAAGTATTACGCCAATATCGTGATATGACAAGATTGACGTACAGAACCGATAAATGATCGATAAAGAGAATTGATACACGATCGATGTAGAGTATTGATACATGATCGATATAGGGTATTGATACATGATCGATATAGAATATTGATGAATGATCTATAAAAGTATTGATATATGATCCATTTAGAGTATAACACATGATCGATATTGAGTATTGAAACATGGTCGATATGTAGTATAAATACAGGATCAACGCAGATCATTTAATCACGATCGATATCAACCATTTATACAGGATCGATATAGAAGATTTATACATAATCGATATAAAGTATTGATACATGATCGACATACTGCAGCATGAATGATACGTTGGTACGATGATGGTGACAATGACGAGTGTACAATGATAGTGTAATGATGATACACGATGGTGATGGAACTATGGTAATATGATAATGATACGATTTTATGGTTTAGTCCCTGAAAGTCCACTTTTAAAAAAATTACACCGATTCTATGAAAGTATGATGGCAATTATTAAAAATAAGATAAAAAGATATTCTTATTTTCCGTCAATGGTTTGGAGATGTTCATATAGCCAACACGTGGATTTATCATCTTCAGCAGAAGCAATAAAAGGACAGTTTAAAGACATTCTGTAGAATATGTACATGTTTGTTGACGTGTTACCGCCATCAGATCTTGTAAAATGTGTTTTGTTACTCCGTATCTTATATGTAACCATCAAATCTTGTGAACTGTGTTTTGTTACTCCGTAAGTTACATGTTACCATCAGATCTTGTGAACTGTGTTTTGTTACTCCGTATCTTATATGTAACCATCAAATCTTGTGAACTGTGTTTTGTTACTCCGTATATTACATGTTACCATCAGATCTTGTGAACAGTGTTTTGTTACTCCGTATTTTACTTCTTACCATCAGATCTTGTGAAGTGTGTTTTATTACTCCGTATATTACATGTTTCCATCATATACTGTGAACTGTGTTTCGTTACTCCGTATCTTATATGTTTCCATCATATATTGTTAACTGTATTTTGTTTCTCTATATATTATATGTTACCATCAGATCTTGTGAACTGTGTTTTGTTACTCCGTATATTATATGTTACAATCAGATATTGTGAACTGTGTAACCTTACTCCGTATATTATATGTTACCATCAGATCTTGTACACTGTGTTTTGTTTCTCTGTATATTATATGTTACCATCAGATATTGTGTACTGTGTTTAGTTACTCCGTATATTATATGTTACAATCAGATATTGTGAACTGTGTTACCTTACTCCGTATATTATATGTTACCATCAGATCTTGTTCACTGTGTTTTGTTACTCCGTATCTTATATGTTACCATCAGATATTGTGAACTGTGTTTCATTACTCCGTTTATTACATGTCACCATCAGATCTTGTGAACCGTGTTTTGTTACTCCGTATACTACATGTTACCATCAGATCTTGTGAACTGTTTTTTTTTTAATTCGTATATTACATGTTACCATCAGATCTTGTGAACTGTGTTACGTTACTTCGTATATTATATGTTACAATCAGATATTGTGAACTGTGTTTTTTACTCCGTATATTACATGTTACCATCAGATCTTGTGAACTGTGTTTTGTTACTCCGTATATTACATGTTACCATCAGATCTTGTGAACTGTGTTACGTTACTTCGTATATTACATGTTACCATCAGATCTTGTGAACTGTGTTTCGTTACTCCGTATCTTATATGTTACCATCATATATTATGAACTGTGTTTCGTTACTCCGTATGTTAAATGTTACCATCAGATCTTGTGAACTGTGTTTCGTTATTCCGTTTATTACATGTCACCATCAGATATTGTGAATTGTGTTTTGTTACTCTGTATATTATATGTTACCATCATATCTTGTGAACTGTGTTTCATTACTCCGTTTATTACATGTCACCATCAGATCTTGTGAACTGTGTTTTGTTACTCCGTATACTACATGTAACCATCATTTCTTGTGAACTGTTTTTTTTTAATTCGTATATTACATGTTACCATCAGATCTTGTGAACTGTGTTACGTTACTTCGTATATTATACGTTACCATCAGATCTTGTGAACTGTTTTTTTTAATTCGCATATTACATGTTACCATCAGATCTTGTGAACTGTGTTTCGTTACTCCGTATATTATATGTTACCATCAGATATTGTGAACTGTGTTTCGTTACTCCGTATCTTATATGTTACCATCATATATGGTGAACTGTGTTTCGTTACTCCGTATGTTAAATGTTACCATCAGATCTTGTGAACTGTGTTTCGTTATTACGTATATTACATGTTACCATCAGATATTGTGAACTGTGTTTTGTTACTCCGTATATTACTTCTTACCATCAGATCTTGTGAAGTATGTTTTGTTACTCCGTATCATATATGTTACCATCAAATATTGTGAACTGTGTTTCGTTACTCCGTATGTTAAATGTTACCATCAGATCTTGTGAACTGTGTTTCGTTATTCCGGATAATACTTGTCACCATCAGATCTTGTGAAGTATATTTTGTTACTCTGTATATTATATGTTACCATCATATCTTGTGAACTGTGTTTCATTACTCCGTTTATTACATGTCAC
>JAUMGZ010206037.1:0-12232 GCA_032359645.1 Pododesmus macrochisma | reverse complement strand
CACAGACCACTTTATAATGGATGATGCTGATGTCATTCCATACAGACCACTTTGTAATGGATGATGCTGATGTCATTTTACACTTACCACTTTATAATGCCATATTCTGATGTCATTCTGCACAGACCACTTTATAATGGATGATGCTGATGTCATTCCATACAGACCACTTTGTAATGGATGATGCTGATGTCATTTTACACTTACCACTTTATAATGCCATATTCTGATGTCATTCTGCACAGACCACTTTATAATGGATGATTCTGATGTCATTCCATGCATACCACTTTGTAATGGATGATGCTGATGTCATTCCACACAGATCACTTTATAATGGATGATGCTGATGTCATTCCATACAGACCACTTTATAATGGATGATTCTGATGTCATTCCATGCATACCACTTTATATTGCAAGATTCTAATGTCATTCCATACAGACCACTTTATAATGCAATATTCTAATGTCATTCCACAAAGACCACTTTATAATGCAAGATTCTAATGTCATTCCACACAGACCACTTTATTATGGATGATTCTAATGTCATTCCACACAGACCACTTTATAATGCAAGATTCTAATGTCATTCCACACAGACCACTTTATAATGCATGATTCTGATGTCATTCCACACAGACCACTTTATAATGCATGATTCTAATGTCATTCTACACAGACCACTTTATAATGCAAGATTCTGATGTCATTCCACACAGACCACTTTATATTGGATGATTCTGATGTCATTCCACACAGACCACTTTATAATGGAGGATTCTGATGTCATTCCACACAGACCACTTTATAATGCATGATTATGATGTCATTCCACACAGACCACTTTATAATGCAGGATTCTGATGTCATTCCACACAGACCACTTTATAATGGATGATGCTGATGTCATTCCACACTTACCACTTTATAATGCCATATTCTGATGTCATTCTACACAGACCACTTTATAATGGATGATGCTGATGTCATTCCATACAGACCACTTTGTAATGGATGATGCTGATGTCATTTTACACTTACCACTTTATAATGCCATATTCTGATGTCATTCTGCACAGACCACTTTATAATGGATGATGCTGATGTCATTCCATACAGACCACTTTGTAATGGATGATGCTGATGTCATTTTACACTTACCACTTTATAATGCCATATTCTGATGTCATTCTGCACAGACCACTTTATAATGGATGATTCTGATGTCATTCCATGCATACCACTTTGTAATGGATGATGCTGATGTCATTCCACACAGATCACTTTATAATGGATGATGCTGATGTCATTCCGCACAGACCACTTTATAATGCATGATTCTGATGTCATTCCACACAGACCCCTTTATAATGGAGGATTCTGATGTCATTCCACACAGACCACTTTATAATGGATGATTATGATGTCATTCCACACAGACCACTTTATAATGCATGATTCTGATGTCATTCCATACAGACCACTTTATAATGGAGGATTCTGATGTCATTCCACACAGACCACTTTATAATGCATGATTCTGATGTCATTATACACAGACCACTTTATAATGCAGGATTCTGATGTCATTCCACACAGACCAATTTATAATGGATGATGCTGATGTCTTTATACACAGACCACTTTATAATGCATGAATGTGATGTCATTCCAAACAGACCACTTTGTAATGCATGATTTTGAATGATGGAACACATTTTGACAATCATCTTTCCTTGTTTTGCAGATTTGTATTTGGTGATTTTCAGTTGTGTAGATATTTGAAAATGTTTACCTTTTCAATGCATTAAGTAACAGCAATAATTTCAACATAATTGTTTGCAAATGTCTTGTAAATTCTTGATGTTACTTTTTGTTGAAACTTAATAAATTTAGTATTTTGAAATAGACTTCAGACAGATATAAAAGTGAGATTTTATAGCTGTTTAGAAAGTCATATAATGTATTCTTACACGTAGTGTAATACTTAAATGGTCTAACAATACATTCAATTTTGTGTGGGTAAAATTCTTATTCATAATACTGTACACGTGAACATTTTTGCCAGTTTGATTCTCGCCATTTTTACCTTTAAATGAGAAGGCGAATTTAAAACGAAAATGAAAATTTTCAGCTACACTGTCCTTAAATCACATAGCAAAAATGTTTTCTGTTGCCAAAAGGCAAAATTTTCCAGGTATACAGTATACGCTTACTCCTGTTCAGAGAACCTTTTCAACAAGAATTTACATGAGATTCTGTCATGTTTACAATCTAAGGTAAGTTTTAACTATCCACATGTATGAAAGAAGACAACAAAGATTTACTGACTGAAGGCATTTGTTTATTTGACACTGTGAAATAAGTATGGTAACACTGAAGATCACATGCCTACATTAATTTCAGATCTGAACAAAGCAATTTAGTGACAAAGGTTCGACAATCTATAACACGGAATGACGAAAAATTAGGCAAAAATCTAAATTGGCCACTGAAAATACTGACTTAACAGTTACATTGTACATGTAAATATATATATATATATATTAGATATAATTGTGATTTAGAATCAAATATAACTGTTATAAAAATGAACAAGCATAAAATATTTGTAATATTTTGCATACACACACAACATTTTAACACTTAAATGAAATTAAGAAATGAAAATGATTGTAGTTTTCTTTAAAAAATTATTGAAAATATTGGAAAGTTCATAGCCACTTGAAGCACAAATTCAAAATACAACATCAATATTTCATCAATATCTAAATCAAGACATATATGAAACATATATACAGATTAAATTTTACAACTGACCTCTAACAGGAAGTATTGGTAAGAGTTGGATATTTAGAATATTGTTGTTGTTTATATATACCTTGAGCTCAGTTTTCATTTTCTTAGTTTATAATGTTATATAAACTGCATGTTTGGTGACTTAATCAAAGAATATTTTTGTTCCTTTTAAATACATTAAGCTTAGTTGACCATTTTCTTGGTTTTATAATGTAATATTGACTTTAAACATATTTGGTGACTTGATTATGCAGCAAATAAGTTATTTCACAAAAACTGATCTAACCCATGGTGATCTCGCAACTGACTTAAGCCTGGAGATGATAAGAAATATTCTTACAAAATGAATTGAATTACAATTAATGAATTGAGTCCCCATAGTGTATACAAAATTTAAGTTAATTTCCCTAAATGCGAATAAACATGAAATAAGATAAAACAAGCTCTTCTTAGAAATTAACAGAAATCAAACATTATCTGTAAAACAATATATTTGATGTCATTACAATATGGCGCCAAATTCATTTTAGAAATCAGGAACTAAGTTCACCTGCTATACACATCGTATTACATATTATAAGGATTTCTAGACTTAAACATACACTGTAACTCTTCATATCTGCAGAAAACCTCCAATTTAATATCAATCAATACTGCATAATATATATATATTACATACATACTTGAATATTAGTTTCTTTTCATTGTAAAAAGTGTTGTTTAATGTTCTATGAGAATGAATCGTTATCTAAATATCATGTTATATATTTCAGGACTCATTCTAGAATTTTACTTTTTGTTGTGAAAAATGTGGTTGAATTTTTCAACAGGATGCATCACTCATATCCAGAAATATTATATTATGAATTTCTGGTTTATTCTGGCAACCTTTATGTGCTAATATTTTGTTTATTTCCCCTAAAAAAAAAAAAAAAAAATTAAATAAGCAAAAATATTATTGTCCTAGCTATATAATAATGCTGCATGTACTGTAGTATAAATATATCAACTGAACTTAGTCCCTCATCCCTGGTTATCTTCAAGAAAATTATCATAAAAAAATCAAATGGACAAAATACAAATAAATCAAAAGTGGTTTTACATCATAATGAAACAATTGTAAGAGTCTAATATAACTAACAAAGTTTTCAAAAACAAAAACAAAACAAAATTCACAGCACATCTAATCATTACACAACATCACATGAAAAGGTTACAACACTATTTTACTTCTTCATACAGGAAATAAAAACATTTTTTGTACATGTAATAACTGGAACACAATTAATTGTTTGAATGTAGTGCAAAGTGACAGCACTGTCAAATTTAACACACATGGTTAAATAAATTGTCTCCCTTACATTGTACAAGCTGGGAGATATAGCTATTTTTATTGACACTAGACACGCAGATTGTACTCTTTAAATGAAAGATTGTACTTAACATTTCTGTAGATATTCAATAATTAAACAGATATTTCAGACTTTATCAAACCTTTAGGCAATTCGCCAAAACACATTTAGAGTGACATATTTTCTTGATCTTTTCCTTATATATAAGTTATTAACGCTGCAGTTCTGTATTCCAATGAAAACTTTTCAACAACTGAAAATGTCAAAGAATAAGGATAAGAAGTTTCAGGTTCTTCATATTCCAAATATAAATGTAAATATTCCTGAAGTGATCAACTTGGTATATCATTACATTCAAATCTTCAGTTGACTTGCAAGAAGACGGACCACTTTCAGACCCTCCTAGCATTTTTCATTTCCCTTTTCAGATGTTTTGAGTTGATCTTATAAAATTCTGACAGTATTTTACACAACAAAAGTAATACTATTTAAAAATAAACCCTGTTTAAAGAAATTATACTATTCTTCAAGAAAAATAACCTCTTATATAAGGCAAAAGTTTAAATTTGAGCACATCTAAGCATACCTCATTTCATCTAACGTCACATTATGATTGCATAATGATTATCAAAAGAGACTGTGTATTGAACCTATAACGCCCACAACCTCAAAAATATGCTCTGGAAACAAAAAACTGCAAAGCAATTTAATGCCCATCCCTTTTACTGAAGACAATCATAAGCCGGTACAAAAACAGATTAAATTCTGTATTCTCGTATTTTACATACTTGATTTCTCAAACACAAAATGATTGCCACAGGATATAAACATTCAAAACAAAAAACAATTTTTTTTCATTATCTAAAAATATGTGCACCTACAAAGATTTCTACTTTAGATACAGCTTTGGTTGGTTAACAAATCTGATTGATGTTTGACAGATTAATACTTTAAATCAACTAAGAAGATTGTAAATAATTCAATCCAATTTATATTTCAAAAATAAAACTAATGCCTTAATGGACATTCTGACTAGGGAAAGAACACATATCTATGTAAAAAGCACTTTGTAGAAAAATGGTAACAACTACAGCAAAATATTTTTTACTATTAAACAATATATTATAAAAAAAGATAAATAAATACGGTACATGAAAAATTAAATAAATATTACAACTCAATATTGCAACCACATACATATGCTTATGATTACCTTGACATCTAAATGATGTCAAACAACAACATTGTACAGCTTAATTGTTTTTTTTAATTGAGGGTGACCTTTTATTGACAGTTCTCCTAGTATTTTGTCTACAGCAAAAATTGTCACCAAAGCGATTATAATCACCCTGTTACAGAAATCTGTTGAATATCATTTCTTACAATACTAATTTATAATAATCATGCAGAGAAAAAATATTGGTGTTTCAATACTCTCACAGGAGAATCAAATTTTAGTTAATAGGACACAATCACTGATTCAAAGTATATTTCATAGTTCATATATTAGACTTTTCTTAGATAACACAAAGAAGAAGAATCAGAGATTCAAATAAATCATATAGATAATCAATGTTCATTTTACAACATGCATAAAAGCAATAATATATAAAATATGTCATACAATTCAAAAACAATCTTCATAGTAAGATAGTGTTGTAAATATTATAATTAAGTCTCGGTTGAACAACCATAAATTATGCATATAATCACATATAAACCTAGCACAGCCAGTTCACAGTTCAAGTAACAGTTTCAAGTTCATTTAAGCTCACACTGAAGAAGCTGATGAAGACCTAACATCTGAAATCCACTCCTCATACACTCAGAAGTTAATATTTCTCCTCAGTTCTTGTATAACCCCTTGTTCACTATCCACACAATGTCCAGTCTTTAATTCATAAACAGTAATGTCTCTATAATCACCACAGTCAATCAGCAGCAGTTATGTGTGTGAACAAAGGCAAAAAAAGCACATAAACGATTGATTATCCATGCATTTTCATCACAGCACTACTTCATATATACTGTAACTTAAGCAACAGAAACACTAAATTCACAGTTGCATCACTATTCTCTGTTTGTACTGTAACATAACCTTGTCATTCCTTCCTTACAAAACACAGTCTATAGCTTATATATACATGGATCATAATAATCACAGTCACATTCGCAAAAACATACAAGTGGCTTGGTTTCTAAAATTTAAGTCCCTAGAAAGGCTTAAAAACTTCCACAATGGTTTGTAGACTATTTAGAACTCAAGCCGATAAGCAGAACTATTTGTCTCATGATCCTGAAGCTGCACAGTACAGCGGCTGGCAGAAGGAGCAACATCTACATTCAAATCACAAAGTCTATCCTTATTTAAACCCATCCAGTGTCGGAGTGTATCATTATCATATGATGGTATAATAGTGACTTTCAGATCTTTGTTATCCCATGTTTGCTTGCCGTCGAGTAATGCATTTAGTACATGAGAATTAGGAGACATGGAACTAAGGACATAGTACCTTGCCCTAACCCTCTTGAAGAACTCCACATCGCTGTAAACTGGATTACCATGGTTAGGGATGTAGGACAAATCCATGTAGAATGGAGTCAGTGGTGGTAAGGTTGGTAGTTTAACAGCAGCAGGGGATGCACGATTGCCCGTCGCTGTAGATGCTCTCTTGGCTGCTGGCTTTGTCTTTGGTTCAGTTGAAGGGGCTGCAGCACTAGTTGGTCTGTTCTTACCTGGTGAGGGTTTAGTTTCCACCTTAGACACATTCAGTCTTCCTGTCTTTGCCTTGTTATCTATCCCATTTGCTTTTCCATTTTTGTTAACAGTGGATTTTTTGTCAGCAAGTTTAGCATTGACATTTCGTGCTGAATCTGGTCTTTTTGGATCAGACTTTGCTGCTGCAGGTTTTGTCTTAGTTGGACTTCCATTTTGCTTAACTGGTGCAGCTGAATCAGCCCCTTCAGGTGGTGGGGGTGAAGGAAGTCCCATGGGCTTACCCCATTCTGCTTCTGGATCAAATTGTTTTCTTTGATCTAACTCAGCCACCTCTTGGTCATCACAACTACTCCCAAATGGATCAAACTCCTGCGTCTTTGAGAAGTCCTGTGGCTGCGATGATGAAGCAGCACCAAAGTCACCAAATGGATTGGATGATGCTTGTTCAACTGGTACAGGATCAGAAAATGGACCACCATCTGCCTGTCCTCTTGGCTCTTCCGTGTCTACAGGGCTCCTATCTGATGTTGTAGAAAATGGATCGAATGATCCACCGTTCAGATGTTCAGAGGTATCTTGTTTAATACCTATGAACGAATTAAATCCCTCATCACCCCTATAACTTGATACTTGTGGGACATTCACCTCTGATGATGCAGTATCAGGAGCATCAAAGGGATGCAAGTCCTCTACATTGGCTGGAGATATAGATCCAGAACCTTCTGATGCATCTTCAGATTTACTCAGTGTCTCTTCAACAGGATCTGGAGTCTCGTCTTTTTCAAATGCTTCAGGAATGGAGGACTCGTGTTCATGTTCTTGTACCACTTCTTTCTCACTGTATGCATCTCTTTCCTTCTTGACATCATTGTCCTTTTCAAATGCATCAATACAAGGTTCATTATCTGAATAGTTTTCATCTTCTACTGGTTCTGTGGCTTCCTTGTCCATATGACCTTCCTCTGGAGAAATTTCAGCAGTGTCTTGCTTAAATCCTTGATTTTCAAAAGCAAAAGGTGAGGTACCCTCACTGTCATCTTCTTCATTTGAAACACCCCTTCTTTCGTTCATATCTCCCTGACTGTCCATTTCATCAGGAGAAATGTCACCCTCATCTTCATCAGAAACATCTTGAGGGGCATCTGTAACCACACCCATAAGTTGCTGTGATGATTGAATATCTTCTGTTTGCTGAACTGCAGCTTCTTCTTTGGCAATGTCTGAATCCATTTCCTCATTCTTTGCTGGAACATCTCGTATTTGTTCTGCAGAAAGATGTTGCTCAATTGGTGAGCGAGCAAATTCATTCCTCTCCTCTGGCTCAGGTGATGAAGGTTTGTCCTCTCTGTCAAGAGCTTCTTCTGTTGGTTGAGGTGACAAAGATGCATCCCTCTCCTCAGGAACATTGTCTATTGGTTCGGGTGACAATGATTTACCTTCATTAACAGAAGTCATTTCTGTTGGTTGAGGTGACAAAGATGCATCCCTCTCCTCAGGAACATTGTCTATTGGTTCTGGTGACAATGATTTACCTTCATTAACAGAAATCATTTCTGTTGGCTCAGGTGACAAAGACTTGTGTTCTTCATCAAGAGTACTGTCTACTGTTTCAGGTGAAACAGATTTATCCTTATCATCTAAAATCATATCACCTGGTCCTGGTGACGAAGATTTGACTTCCTCTTCAGCACCAAAGTCTGAAGATTCTGGCAACAAAGATGTGTTATTTTCTTGAGAAACTAGGTCTGTTGGTTCTGGTGATGATGGCACTACAGGGGAAGAAACCAATTCTTTCTCTCCAAGAACCATGTCTGAAGGCTCAGGAGAAGAAACCAATTCTTTCTCTTGAGGAACCATGTCAGAAGTCTCAGTAAACAAGGATTCAGGAGGACCCTGATCTTTAATTGGTGATTGTTGATCTTTAGACAAAATGGATGGCATAAAGTCAGACTCCTGAGGTGAATAAGCAACAGGTTCTGGAAGTGGCACAGGTTCGATGACTTCTCCATCGCCATTCAAAACATTGAAACTATCTCCAGTGTCTTCAGCATCTTGCGGGGCCATAATGTCCTCTTGTAAATCCTGATGAAAGGAACCATACATTAGGGAATTTTCACCTTTGGATACCTGAGCATCATACTGATTCGGATCTGGAAGAGGATCAGGGGACTCGGATGCCTTTGACGTTGACTCAGATTCTCCTTGTGTTGGCAAAAGACAATCATCCATTGGTTTTACAGCTTCTTCGGGTGAAATATCAATCAGTGAACTTTCAAGTGCAGCTGGTGTTGGCTGTATATCGGCTACTGGTGAGGGGGATTTTTCTTCTGCATTAATTGTTAACAAAGGCTCTGGTGATATTTCCTTTACTGGTGACTTTTCTTTTTCTGGGGCCTTGGGAGATGCCTTTTCAGTTTTAGTTATAGACTTTGATGCTTGTGTTGGAGATTTTTTGGGTTCTGTTGGTGATGTTTTCTTTGCTAGTGGTCCAGATGGTTTTTTGGTAGTTCCATTTGTTGGTTTAGATGTTGCTGGTTTATTAGTTGTGCCCGAAAGAGTTCTTGCCTTTGTGCTCGTTTTCTCCTCTACTCTTTTCTTGTTTTCATCTTCTTTTGAAACTTTATTTGCTCTTGCACTTAAGGGTGCCTTTGCAGGTGCAGGTTTGGTATCTTTTACCGGAGTTGGTTTAGGGGCAGTTCGAGCGGAGGCAGGTCTAGCATTTGCTCCAGGCTTTTTTGTGGCTGTTTTCGTTTGAAGCTCTTTAGCAGTGCAAGTTGGTCTTTTTAACAATTCTAAGTGTTTAAGTTTTTCGAGTCCTTCAACAATCTTGTGCTGTGGTGCATTTCCAGGAAAGAAGAGGCGGCTTATGCTCTCGTTTGGATCAGCTGGTTGCCAAATGAGTAAAGCACAAATGGACATCATGTTTGGAATAGGTACATTTTGTAATGATCCAAACTCTGCAACCTGCTTGTTCCATTGTTGGTAAAAGTCTTTAAGTTCCTTGCTGTCCGAAACTGGATTTAAGATGTACATATCAAGAGAACCTTGGCCCACCTTATGGTAAAGGTTGATTGGCTGCAAGGTTTGTGTTGTTCCCAGTCTAACACAAGGTTGGGGTGCAGGTCCAAGACGTCGGACAAACTCCGTTATCTTACTTCCTTCCTCAGCTAAGCTTATCATTAGGCTTAGCTCTGCGTTTTTCTCCCCATCATTTTCCGTAAATGATGTAATTTTATCAGTAGCATTCAAAAACATATAACCAATATCTGGATGAACTGTTTCTATGCTCTTTCTCTTCAGTACAGAGTTAATTCCAAATATGTTATCAGTTCCTAAGTGAGTCAACAGAACCGCATCTATGCGGTCCAGATGACGTGTAAAATCCCAAAAACAAGATTTTCTACTATATCCTCCATTTACTAACAAGTTAAAACCACTGATTCCAAATAATGCAGAATCCCCTTCACAAGCAGGGAATATGTATAAAGTTGGCTTGCTGAATCTGATATTTCCAACAACATCCGATGTTCTCATAAGCTCCTGCAGTGTTTTAGCATGAATGAAGCTGGACACATAGGCTGTGAACTGAACAATACCATGGACATTTTCAACTTTCTCTTCAGGATTGAATTCAACGGCAACACTTTTAGCCAGGTCAAATTTACCAATGGTGGATGCTTTCCACTGTCCTTGCGCATTCGTGTACATACAAAGCTTGCCACCTTCCTGCTGTTTGAGGGCATATTCAACATCACTGTCCTTGCAGAGGCGCGAGAAGCTCTCAACAGAAAATGAGTCGTCCTGCAGGACCCAAGCACCTGACCCACTGAAGTGGTGACCAGCAAACACAAGATGCCTGTATGGACATGAAGCTATGAGGAACTTCTGAAGGGCTTGCTGAAGGACATGCTGTCTTGGGTTGACAAGAATTTCAACAGCCAGTCGCTCGGATCTGTGATGGATGGTTCTCTCACCTGAAATGACATAAATTTTGCAAAAGTAAGTAAAATATTTTGACATGTGTTATTTAATTTCTATGAGACAATTTTTATTTCACTGTTAATTTTTGAAAGGGACCTTTTTTAATTGTTTTAATGATATTCTTTTTGAAAGACACCTCCCCATTACATGTATATATACATATGTAATCATGATAGAATTATTAAACACCACATGCATGTGATAAACTTAAACAAAACATCAATATCTATGGTATATTGGTTCTTAAAACAGAAATATCTTCCCACAATCTTTAACATGTTAACTCAAGGTTAAATATATATTTCATTTTAACTTCATTGTATCTTAATTATGTAATTCACATTTCCAGATGAAGGACTTAAATGCCATCCATACTATTAAGTGATATCCTTTAAGTATAAGATATTGTAGAACATAAAGCTGTTACATAACTCACTAGTTCAAAGAGATTAAGTACATGTATTTCAAAATCATGTGTAAGGTTAGAGTTAACAGACAATTTATGTTTTATCATGCATTTGTGGTGTGTTGTGTGACTAAATGAACAAGGAAACATTGACGCGTTTTGTTTTTATCACTTAGAACATAATATACATGATGCGTGGCACTTTTAGTGTGTAATCACAACGATTTTATCTTGTTTTTTACACAAATTGTTATACAATGAAAGACATGTACCTGCATGTATAACTTATATTTTGTTATACAATGAAAGACATGTACCTGCATGAATATCTTACATTTGGAGAAACATTTTATGCACATTGCATGTGTGTCTAGTATTGAAATTGTTGACTATAAGTGCTTGTGAATTCAGTTACAAGAAATTTACATTTTACTGAAAGGTTAAAATAATATTTTTTACAATGAAAGCTTTCACTGCCCTTATGAAATATGATCAATTATCATCAGTCTATGTTGACATATCACACCACTGTAATAATTTATTCCTATTACCCACCTTAATTAAATTAACTTTACAGTGCTATAGCAATGAAGTATCCCCCCTCCCACAATCATGAAGTTGCAGTTTTTCAACGATGTATGTAAAAATGTATCATGGCAAACAGTCACCATTCATAAGAACCCTTATCATGACTTTATGGTGCTATCCTTATTAAGAATCATGCCATAAAAACACTACTTCGACAAGGCAAGCGTCAAGCTAACCCATTTTCTATCCTATATTTAATGTTTAGAAATGACAAGGATGCAGCATCAGTACCATTTCTATGTCTGTATATCAATGGGCAGTTTATTAGCTGTTATGATATCTGTAATCTACAGTGTACTTCAGATTGTTTGTTTGTATTAGGGCTTATTGTCCGATCAACAGCTAAGGTCATGTACGGACGTGCCAGTTTTACTGGTGGAG
>JAUMGZ010206026.1:0-12233 GCA_032359645.1 Pododesmus macrochisma | reverse complement strand
TTTTCTTATTGTTTGCCAATGTTCATGGACTTACGGCCTTAGAATATCGTCTTGGTTTTTCGATTTACTATTTTATTTTGTTGGTAGTAGTGAATGCTATTATAGAAGCTCAATGATAACAGTCTAATAATTGGCGACTTTTCATTATATTAGATAGACCTTTAAATGGGAAATTTTCAAGTTTTTTTTTCTAAATATACCCCCTTGTTGAACACCTTCATATTTTTAATGGTCATTTTCAAGTTTTTAAATTTTTTTGGGATTTGTTTTTTACATAAAGAATTTACAGGTATTTGAACTAGACCACTTTTTAAAAGGTTATATAGTTTGTAGGTAGGTTAAACATTTATTTCGGACTTCAAAGCTAGTAAGTAGAGAGCAAACAATTTTCAAGTATTTGAAAATAGTAGAATACGAGTTTTCAACCTATTCTGTGTAAATATGCCAAATATGGTAAAAATAACATGATCTGAGCTTGTTTGTATGTTTATTAACAATGAATAAAAATGCTTAAAAACGTAATATGAATATACCAGGCATCCTTGCTGAATACAATGTTTTGATAAAATGTTTTTATAAAAAACCATGTGCATATTTAAGTTGCGTGAGTATTAATGTTTAAATAAATATTCATAATGTACCTTGATCTTTTAGATAGGAAATTGTGTATTTAGCATCATTGTGAGATGCCATATTGATTGCTTTAAAAGTAATGAAAAACTAATATTGACAACTTATTTAGGTAATACCAATTCTTCAATTCTCTAAAAACAATTTCTAATAACATACTGCTATACCAATTATATTGAAACTTTCTTCTAATAATGTCATATATTTAGTGGTAGTCCGAAAAATAATGCTTACTAATTGCAATCAGGATTGCCCCTAGGAAATGGTCATGTTGAAGTACTTTTCAAGTACCTAGTACACATCTAGTACTTGTATTTCCTGCCTCATGATAAGGACATATAATCTGAATAACTTTTGATGTACTGTCATTTCATTTAGGAAGTATATACCGTATAACTTTACTATCAGACATGTCACAGAAGTGTGTAGGCTTAGGGTGCAGGTTAAAGTTTGATAAAGATAGGCACAAGTCAAAAACAATACGCTAAAAATGTTCTACTACCCAAGTATTTATTGTTAAGAAATATCCTTCATACAGAAGGAGTGGTTTTTGAGCCAAATACAAATGCACAACTCTTAGATATAGAGCAGTTTGATGGTGATCATAATACATGTATCAATGGCATAATTGAGGATCATAACCAAGCTATATTGCCAGAAGAGGCATTTAGTAATTTGTAATACAAAAAATGTTTGTCTTCCAAAACGAGCAAGATTATCACTTATATTGGTTGTAGAGCTTAAATTTTGTTTTTAAAATATACAAGTAATTGAACTAAGAATAGCATATTTATTATTTTTTATTTATCACAAAATAAGTTTAAAAATATATACACAGTCATGTACTTGTTTCATTATTGTATGCCCTGGCTTTACATAAAGCTATTTTGTATATTTTCAAAAAAATAGGTTTGTTATTAATTTGATGCCATTTATATATGTTTCCAACATATTTTTTAGCTATATCGAGTTTATTATGCTATTACCGATAATTACTGATAAACAAATTGCTATATATCCAACAATGATGCTCTTTGATGCTTATATATTTAGAACAAGATATATAACAAATTTAACCATACGTCAGTTGACTTTATACAATTTCTAATAAAATATGTTAAAGTACGGTAAAGGGGGTCGGACAAGGTTACCCATTGTTGCTAATTATTATACAATATTATTTAATACTCTTCTTAAACCCAACCAAATGTATATCAGAAAGAAATCGAAGGTTGGCAGGTATTCATCAAGGATGTCTTCTATGGCTTAAAAATAAAGAAAATATATATGTAAACAACCTAATAATATTTGAACGAAGAAAGTAGAACAAAAACCCCAAACACACATAAAGCGAAATAATGAACATGTTTCAAATAACATTCAGTAAAAATATTTTCCCGGAATATTTCCAGAAGTTTAACTTTTACAAATTAAAGACAATACCCAAAGGATGTTTTCTAAAAAGTATTAAACACTCTCTATAAGTAAGTGAAATTCCCAAATCAAATTGCACTTTGAGATGAAATTTTGACATGTAATAAGGCGTAAAACATACACTTTGTACTTAAGGAGACCGAATCTAATTAAATTGCCGGAAATCTGCAAAAGAGAATTTCATTTCCTTAACAGACAATGTTAAGAGACGCATTATCTTTATTTTAAGCAAATAAAAAAGGCATCCCACCAGGCCTGATAAGACTCGGGGACTGTTTCAAAATAACATCTGATTTTACATTGAGTTCAATGGAAAATAGCACAGAAATATTCTGAAATAGAACTTTAGACCATTTTTGTATATGAGGTACTGCATCAAATTATCTTTCAAATAAGTGAAAAAGAGGGGGTTACCAGACAAATAGTGATAAGGGGCAGTATCAAAGGTAAAATTTTGAGCTAAAAACACAAGTTTTTGACACAAAATGCCTTATGACTGATCTCATATTCAATATTGATATTTTTCTAGTAGCAGTTTTTTTTCAAAATTCTCGCAGACCACGTGTCTCTATATTAAATCTTATTCATCATATAACTGTTCTATCCAATTTTAGGTCAATAGTGACTTTATTTCTGTACGACATCAGATAATCAGTGCTGCGCATTGAACATGCGCCCTCGAACTAGAGTCGGCCTCCTTAATCAATCAAAATATCAAATCAAAGGTATATGCAAGTAAAAACATACTCTCTTCGGTTCATACATTTGAAAATATATACAGACTATTATCATAACTGCGTAGCATACAATAAACGTTACGTTACAAATACGACAATAACGTTTTTGTTCTGTTAATACTATTTCTTCTTGTTTTACAATAAATAAAGTAACGTTTTACATGTATATCAATTTACATGTTCCGGAACTTATTAAACAAACACCAAAATATATTATCCATATTTGAATCTAACAGAACGCATGCTCTGAACAGATAAATGTATGATGTACATTTATGCATATATATATATATAACACTATACATTACTCTTATATTTTTCAAATTAATATATACAATTATTAATACAATGGATTTAGAATAAAAGATAAAATATACAAACTCGCACCACATATCATAAGTAGAACTTGCGATCTGTTGATCGCTTCTTATATGTATTCTGAACCGGGTGAAAATAACCTAAACGTAAATTACAAAATATTTAATACAAATTGACATTAAAAGACCTATAAATGTTTAGTTAGAATACAATTAACGTTCAACCAGATTATAAATGAATCTGATTAAATCTGAGGTTTATACTCGAGACCTCGATCATTTCAACACTATGCTACAGTAACAATCACGTTTCATTTGATCATAATATAATGATTACGATAATTTATTACTATGATCAAATATATAACATTAAACGCAAACTACAAAAAGTATTAACATTTATAATATGACGCCAGACGCAGAACAGCAACGCCGTTAAAACATCACGTATAGTACATATTACGTCTTGTAACAATACCGACATCTGGTAAACATAACGATGCATGATAGTTATACCGCCTGTCAATTTTTTTCAACTTTCATTGTCCCCAGAAAATTAAGAGATACTGAAAATGGAGAGCCTCAGCTTATCTCTTCACACATTAGACTATAGCAGTGCACTTTCATTATAATACATTCTTTTGTTTATATCGTTCACATATACAAAAGAAAAACGATTCAATACATGTTTTTGAGTTATTTACCATTACATTTTACCTTTAAATTTGTTGATAATCAGTCATTTATAAAACTTACATCTTTCGCATGCATCATTTTTAAAGGGACGATAAACCCAAATAAACTACAACAACTACACGACACCATTCAAACAAGGCGTTGAATGAACGCCCTAGGTCACTGTGGTGGCTTGTCTCGATTGTATTTGTGATGTGGTTTCTGTATGATATATTAATGCATGTAATGTAACATATACGTAAATAAATTAATCTTATATAAAATTAAATAATGTCTTTTTCCAAATCGAATGATTTGGTTAAACCTGTTAACATGCTTAAACCGCGGTAGTCTCACAATACAGGCATTAACGTTTTAACAAATTCAAGATTGTTGCCGATTGTAAAAATGAAAATACATTGTTCTGATAATCTAAAAAGTTATAAATAAGATTAAGACGGTGTACCTCCATATCTGGCTGTTCCAAAGTTTATACTAAATTTACAATGGGCCCCAACCACAGATACGCAAAAACCACTATATTGTGGCGACGTTAAGTATGAACTGACATTTTTCTTCCATCTATTTGCAGCTGATGTATATTCCTTATACTTGAAAAACATACGGTTTGATGACCGAGACTTCACAGACCACAACACTTCCATAACAACGGTGAATAGATTAGCTTGTGCATTAGCATGCAATACAGATGACCAGTGTTTAAGTGTAACATTCAACCCACAAACAGATCTATGTAAATTATTTTATTACATGATCACAACTGACAGTCAGTATAGACGATCAATTGGATGTGTGTCCTTCTTTAAAGGTAATATTGAAGTGCTTTCGTTCATAATTTTAACCGTTATGTCTGCTGTATAAGTTTTAATGTTACTTTCCAATTTTATACGCTTCATTTTTATTTGTCGCCAACTTCATATCTTTCCTGTTTCCAGAGACGTACATGTAACTGCCGAAAAAGACATATCTAGAACACTGGGCTGACAAACCAAGGGTTTCGTTGCTTTATTGTGTAGTGATATAATTAGGTTTTATCGTCATTATCGTTTTACTCATATCGCGACAGGACCAAATATAAATTAAGAAAACCACAGGACAGAAGGAGACACGACGATAGGAAGGCCAAAGCTAAAAAAGGACAGTACTGAAGGATGCATTCACATACAATACATTTGTGAGCTACATCGTGTCAGGGGATCTTATATACAATTCATTAGGGAGCTTTATTGTGCCAAGGAATATCTCTTATAAACTATACATTTGGGAGCTTTATTGTGTCAGGGAATCTTATAAACTATACACCTGAGAGCTTTATCGTGTCAGAGGATCTCTCTTATAAACTATACATTTGGGAGCTTTATTGTGTCAGGGGATCTCTCTTATAAACTATACATTTGGGAGCTTTATTGTGTCAGGGGATCTCTTTTATAAACTATACATTTGGGAGCTTTATTGTGTCAGGTGATCTCTTTATAAACTATACATTTGGGAGCTTTATTGTGTCAGGTGATCTCTTTTATAAACTATACATTTGGGAGCTTTATCGTGTCAGGGGATCTTATTAACTATACAATTAGGAGCTTTATCGTGTCAAGGGATCTCTTTTATAAACTATACATTTTGGAGCGTTATTGTGTCAGGGAATCTTATAAACTATACACTTGGGAGCTTTATTGTGTCAGGGGATCTCTTTTATACACTATACATTTGGGAGCTTTATTGTGTCAGGGGGTCTCTGTTATAAACTATACATTTTGGAGCTTTATTGTGTCAGGGGATCTCTTTTATAAACTATACATTTGGGAGCTTTATTGTGTCAGAGGATCTCTCTTATAAAATATACATTTGGGAGCTTTATTGTGTCAGGCGATCTCTTTTATAAAATAAACATTTGGGAGCTTTATTGTGTCAGGGGGTCTCTGTTATAAACTATACATTTTGGAGCTTTATTGTGTCAGGGGATCTCTTTTATAAACTATACATTTTAGAGCTTTATTGTGTCAGGGGATCTCTTTTATAAACTATACTTTTTGGAGCTTTATTGTGTCAGGCGTTCTCTTTTATAAACTATACATTTGGGAGCTTTATTGTGTCAAGGAATATCTCTTATAAACTATACATTTGGAAGCTTTATTGTGTCAGGGGATCTCTTTTATAAACTATACATTTGGGAGCTTTATTGTGTCAGGGATCTCTTTTATAAAGTATACATTTGGAAGCTTTATCGTGTAAGGGGACCTTATAAATTATACATTTAGGAGCTTTATTGTGTCAGTGGATCTCTTTTATAAACTAACATTTGGGAGCTTTATTGTGTTAGGCGATCTCTTTTATAAACTATACATTTGGGAGCTTTATTGTGTCAGGGGATCTCTTTTATAAACTACACATTTGGAAGCTTTATCGTGTCAGGGGACCTTATAAATATTATTGTGGAGGTTTATCGTGTCAGGGGATCTCTTTTATAAACTATACATTTGGGATCTTTATCGTGTCAGGGGATTTCTCTTATAAACTATCCATTTGGGAGCTTTATTGTGTCAGGGGATCTCTTTTATAGACTATACATTTGGGAGCTTTAACTTGTCAGGGAATCTCTTTTATAAAGTATACATTTTGGAGCTTTATCATGTCAGGAGATCTTATAAAGTATACGTTTGGGAGCTATATCGTTTCAGGGGATCTTATCATTCTGTTAGAAATACATTCCTATTGCTTCCTGGAAAACGTTGGACGCAAAAAACCCAAACAATTATTCACTAAAAAAGGAGACATCACAAGGTTCTAGAACCTAGAAGCGCAAAACAGGTGCTCGCGATTTAGTAGGCTTTTCCTGCTTTACATGTGTCAATCGGAGCGATGTTTCCATGACATTTCGGTACATTGTAACCATTTCCATACTATAAATGAAACATATGTCACCATAATAATCTGTCACTTATACTGTGAGGAAAACGTATGGTCTGCGAAACGCAAAATTAGCTGAGATACATTGAGTATCATGCTCATGTACACATAGGTAAAAATGGAAAACATTTTCAACACTAAACGAATCATTGTATCAGCGTTACAACAGCTACCATTTTCACTCGAAATAACTTTGCGGCGTCTCAAATTATATATGTGAAAAAACCGATATGTTCATGATTGAAAGACACCGAATATCAACGACAAAAGTTATGCCAATGTAATGAAGATGTCTTTACTTAGGGATAAGATCCAACGAAGTCTGATCTAATCTATAACTTATAAATAAATTTTCTCTTGAGCGTCGATTGCTGACGATTACATCGTAGCCACTACTGCAAAACGTCACGACGGTCTCTCATACAGAGTATTTATTCTTCCTTCTACAGAAATTATATTTTTTGGTTGTCACTTTCATTTTCCAAGTTTGCATTAGAATTAGATATAGATGACGGATTATTGAAGTGCGCATTGTATCGCAAGTTATCCTTATGGAATCAAGTAACCAGAAAAAATGTAGCGATATATAAATAATTATGAAATGTATTGTTAGTTTAATATTCTTCCCTATTGAACAAATTACAATTTCACAAAAAGTTTATACAATTTTGTCGACAATTTATGTTTCTGGACATTTTCCTGTTTTCAATTAGTTTGTCCTAAAGGTTGGATTCATGAGAATCAATGTTACCTGTTAAGTGATACGACTGCATCGTGGTATAAAGCTAAAGTAAGTTTAAAATAAAAAGAAAACTCAATCCTCATTAATCATTATCTACTTACATGTGCACACTGCCACTATAAAAAGTCATTTTAAATTAACATTAATGTAATGATTGTAGAGCTATTTTATTTATGTATTTATTGTTATATAATTTAAATGTTAATTTAAAAACGTTATGTGGATACCTTGATGTTACTGACATTATCTGTTGTTTGTTTATATTTTACTTATGTGTACTTTGAAGACAAACTTACATTTTTGTGAGAACAGTTTCCAAACTCATTATGCAAACAAATATATCTTATGAAATTGACGTTACTCACCTTATTTTTGTTTAAGTAATTCTTAATGTACTTCTTGTACAATTTTATATTGAATAATTTAAGACATTTGTGTTTACAGGAAGTGTGTGAGACCCTTGGTGGTCACCTCGCCAGTGCAGAATGTTATGACGAGATGATATTTTTAAAGGACACTGTCAGAAACTGGAATAGCAGATGGAATTGTAAATATAAAATAATAATTTTTAATCAGACAAAAAGCTTAATCATATAGTTCAGGCGTAAGGATTTTTTAATGTATAAATTCAACCTAGAATTATAATGTAAAAATATCTCTTGATATATTTTAAAGAATCTACTTATATGTTCATTTGTATGTTTATTATTAGAATTGAGATTTTGTTTACATTCTACTTGTTATATCAATATAGATATATAATATAATATATATAATCACTGCCCGCCTGCCTGCCTGCCTGCCTGCCTGCCCGACTGACTGCCTAACTGACTGATTGACTGACTTTTGAATATGTGAATTTTATATTGTAAGGAGTAATTGACCGACTGATTGACTTACTAACAATGAATAAAGGGGGTTGCTGAAATATGAAAGCCGAAATGTATATCAGTCAAGCACACACATTAAGAATACAGGCACGTATGAAACCAATTAATGACTGGTAGAATCTCAAACTATGCCGTAAGGAAATTCAAACTATGACGTAGGGATTATGTCTATAATCATATCAGAAACAAACTTGTCAAATCCCCAAACTGTATCATGATGGCAGCCATAGAACTTCCTGAAAGCAGACCGAAGTCTGGGTAGTGTATAACCCTGTCTCAAAAGTTTGGATGTCAACAGCATTCCCCTAGTGAAACAATCTTGGTAGTGAGAACACGTTCTTGAATAACGAATTAGCTGTGACACATAAACTCCATAAGCATGTGAGAAGGGTATGTTGCTGTCTATGAATGGGAAGTTGACAATGGGAAAACTAAAGTCGTCACGATTGTCATAAATTTTAGTGGAAAAGGTATAGCATTCGTGTCGATTTTTAGTAGGAGGTCTAAGTATGAGTCAGAAAAGTCAGTGTCAGTAGTGTCCTTTATTTCGAGTTCCAGAGGATATATCATGTTCACGTAATCAAAAAAACAACAAAAAATTGTAAATCGAAAAACCAAGACGATATTCTAGGCCGTAAGTCCATGGACATTGGCAAACAATAAGAAAACGTATAAAATGTCATCTATGTAGCAAAAAAGAGAAATAAAAAGACTTTGACAAAGTCTTTCTCTTGGAACTGACTAGCTTTTGGATACATTCTGCCTCATACGAAAATTGAAATAGTTCCGCTAGCAGTGGAGCGCAGTAAATCACCATGGAAATTTCAATAGTCTGCTGCAATACCTGGCCTCTAAATTCAACAAATATGTTGTCAATAGGAAAAATTCAGCATTCTAACAACATCGTCTTCGTGAACTTTTGATTTGCGTCCGAATCGCCTTTAACAAAATATGCAGTCCTGCCCTTAACTATTATATATTTATACCTGCGATTGCCTGTGTTACCCATAAAAGCATGACATACGAGATCTTTGTGTCTAGATTTTAGCTTAGCATGCGGTATGGTAGTGTAAAGTGTGGAGAAGTCGTATGTTTTGATTGATGATATTGACGATAGCGGTTGTGAAATTAGATTCTCAATGAGGTCTTTTAAGTTTTTGAAAATCCACATCTGATTAACTCAACGTGAATATGCGACATCGCAATATGACTCCAGGCCATCTTTAATTTGTGTGAGTATTAGCGTAAGAACCTTGGAAAGAGGTTTGGTAGAGCACTTTGAAGACCCAGCAATATACCTTTGTTTGTATTGTTTTTTGTGTAGTTTTGAAATCCAGCACAGAGCAGGAAGATCAGAGTTGACCTCCTTTAACATTATGTCAAAGGAAGAAACAACATAGTTATGATTAGTCAACATCTCATCCTTGCTCAATGTTGTGTGTATGCAAGTAGGATTACCATGTGCCCCATCCAAGCCAAGTTCCTTAGGCAACCATTCAAAATAATATGTCTTACAAATAAAGACGATGTTATTAGAAGCATTATCTGCTGGAACAACAACATATTTATCATGGATCTCGGTCAAGTTTTCAATGACTTTGCACTCGTTCAGGACTGATTTTACATTTGCATCCATTGTCCCATGCAGCATATATATTCGACGTTTGAGCAAAGACTTGAAAGCCTCAACCCATTCTGATAGTGTGTCCTTCTCAACATTTTCTCATTTAGCCCACCTCCTTGCGTATTCCTCCACAGAGTCAATAATAAGTTTGAAATATTGCTCCCAAGAGAAAGACTTAGTATTTGTACATTTTTTCATTACTTCATTTTTATTTGTCCCAAGGGAGGTAACTCTTTTGACTTATACATGTTAGAATGGTTAAAAGTGAGGTAACATTTACAGTTCTTCGAAGAAGTTTGTTTCATTGGGGTCTAACAACCCTTTAACTCATGCTTAGGTCATATCATCTCAAAGAAGTTAATTATACAATAAGTTATTATTATGTTTTCAAGTTGTAAGGTAAAGGTGCACTATTATTAATTTGTCTTTTCTGATTAAAAATGAAATGTAATACATGTATGGGTATCAGTCACTGACCACTGGATAGTTATGTAACAACGATTTATACACCTAACATGTGGACAGTGTTGGATGCATTGTGTACATGTGGCCATACAATCACATGCAATCAAGGCATTTCTGTTACTTCAAGGACACCACAGTATACAATCTTTGATATGGTTGTATTGTCATTGTTTGCATTGTTAATTAAAATGAAAGCAATGTTACATCTTCATAATTCAAGTAAGTCAAAATGATTGGCCAATTTAACCCAATCATGTCTCTTCATCGGCCACTACGATGCAATGTTTAGCAATATTTATATGTGTGTGACAAGAATGTTACTTGTACATTTCTTTGACCTTTCACTTGTACAGTGCTGTTTTAAACCCTTAACTTAAACCATGTGAACAACCATGGTTGTGTGCACATGGCATTGGCTTTCTCCTCTTGACAAATTTTTACAAAAACATGGATGTACACATCCTCAGGTGAAAAGAATTCAAGTTTGTTCAAATAATCAGAAAATGCCATGTATGGGTCAACAAGAGGGAAACATTGAAAAGAAAAGAAAATTGAAAAGAAAATTTTACATATGTAAAATATCATAGGCAAGTTTAAACCAGACTGACGTTAAGGCCTATGGGAGTTTTGTTTTACTTGTGCTCTTAGGCTTTCTTAGTAGAAGAAGGACTGGTTATTTAGGTGTCAGGATAATGTAACGGAGTGAAGTAACTGTCAATTCGTCTCCGGCATAATATTTTATTGAGACATACATATACAGCTATTACAATTCCACACATTAGACACCGTAGCGATATAACTTGGTCATTAGTTTAAAGGGACGCTGAACCCCAATTAAATATACATATTACCTACATATGGATATAATTCAGTGTCCTGTTATAATGTGTTCAACAGGATCTATATTATTAATGATTATATAAAATGATCATGCAAATATTTCTTTCCTTCTTGACTTTCATTACCATGTATTCAGTTTGGACACTAGTGGCACATATAAAGTAGTAAATACGACAAACCAAGACACTATTTCAAAAAGACGTAAGTCCATGGGCAAATAAAAGGAAAACGTAGGACGTACACAAAAATAAAATGATTGAATAAAAAAGGAAACATCGCGAACTTTTTTTTTAAAAACCAGAATCATGAAACGCTTACTCCTACATATGTGATGTTTCCGTGTCAATATGGTATTTAGCAACCCTTCCATAGTAAAAATTAAACATATGTCATCATAAGAATATGTCACCTATATTGTGACGAAAAAGTAAAAGAGAAATAAACATTGACAGGAACAGAAACAGACAAAGTACCACGAGAGCTATGCAATAATGACAGTACGACAAGAGTCATAACTCAATTTTTTTTATAAGTATAGGCAATACAACGTGTTTTCATTATCACTATTTTAGTGGGAGATTTTATCCACCGTGTGTTTTTGCAATTTGAGAACCGTTTGGCTATATACACGACAGCCGTGTTGTATATACACGTCACGTTGCATAACTTTACATTTTTTTGTTATTGTATGGATGTTTCTCATGACCTTAATGTACTTGAGATGTGACGTAATCTGTTTCAAAAATAACTTTTAAGTCCGGTTTATACACAATATCACTGATTGTATGACAACGCAATGGCTGATTTTCGCTGTGCGTGTCTTCTCTTTATTATCATTACACTTTCTGTGTTTTCTGTCCACGGTGAAGATGATCAGGTCGATTCCTATGTGAATGTATGGAGAAGAGTTGCATGGTACATAAGACAAGTGGAAACCAAAGATCAGGAGCG
>JAUMGZ010206015.1:0-11607 GCA_032359645.1 Pododesmus macrochisma | reverse complement strand
ACACAGAGGCATCGCGGCGGGTGACACACTGGTAGCAAGACACGCTTACCATATCGCGAGAACCTGGTTTCGCTTCGAATTTTTTAACAGAAGTTCGTGATGTTTCCATTTTTAGTTAAAAAATGTACATTTGGTTCATTTTTCTGTGTGCGTCCAACGTTTTCTTATTGTTTACCAATGTCAATGGACTTGCGGCCTTAGCATATCGTCTTGGTTTTCTATTTACTATTTTATTAATATATGTATTACTATACAGTCCATAGGTCATAGTTAGCGTTTTTTAAGTCCATCTGGACCAAAGGCCCAAAGTGAACTTTTCCCATACAAATCCCGTCCGTCGTCGTAAACTTGTCACATTTTCGACTTCTTCTCCTAAACCCCTGGACCAATTTCATCCAAACTTGATAGGAAGTATCCCTAGGAGAAGGGAATTCAGATTTGTTCAAATGAATGAGTTCGGGCCCCAGGAAGCACCAAAAGGGGGCCAAAAGTGGGAAACTTATATTTGACTTATTGTCCAATACTACTGGACCAATTTCATCAAAACTTGGTAGATGTCATCCCTTTTGGAAAGGGGTTCAGGTGTGATCAAATGACAGGGCTCGGTCCTAAAGGGGCGCCACTACTAGGTCCAAAAGGGGAAATTTGGGAAAATGTCAAAAATCTTCTTATAAACAAGATGACCTAGAGCCTAATGCTTCAGTTAATAATAACTTTAATAGCAAATATGATACGTTTTCACATTTTCGACTTCTTGTCTAACCCTACTTGACTAATTTCATCGAAACTTGGTAGATGCCATCCTTAGGAGAAGGAGGTTCAGATTTGTTTAAATGACGGGACTCAGTACTCAGGAAAGGTCACTTTGGGAGCCCAAATGGGACAAAATGGATAAAAATTTAAAACTCTTATAAACTATAAGGCCTAGTGATTGATGCTTCAGTTTAAAATACATTGTAACTTGAGGGTATGGAGAAACAACTTTTTTCAAGGCTTAAACATACGGTCAAAAGTTTTCAAAGAAGCCAACAATTTACATATATACCCATTTAAAACAGATGTACATTAAGGCCATATGGGTCTCTTGTAAATAAACACAGGCATATCGATTGGTTGTTCAAAGCGAAAACAAAATCCTTTGACTACCCTATATAGCGAAGAAGGTCTAACACGCCAGAGACCGGAAGTCAGGGGTCATCCATATGAAGTTGCAACAAAGGTCTCATTTCAACAGAAATTCGTTACTTCTGTCGAATTAACTTGTCTTATAACAGATATTTAAGCATTTCATGAAGCGTAAACACGTCCTATTTATGTAGCGAAAACCGTCTAAACACGAGTTGCAGTGGTTGTAGTTCAGGTCATTTTGTGTGAATAGTTCCAGAATGGAGATTAGAAATTTGAAAAAATTGGCAATTGTCTAAAATATTACTTTCGTTAAAAATGTTCAATGTTTTTTTCACAAATTTTGTTTACATCGAATGACATTATGATGAGAAGACTTTTCCTCTTCTTTGATATCTGGCGCCTGTGTATAAGATCGGAAACATTTATCATCCATATTAATAGTTTTTTTTTAAGAAAATCACCAAATTTTGTTTGTAAAAGTGACGTTAAAAAATGAACAATAAAAATATTACCTTTCCCTAAGTATGCATTTAGGATAGTGTCCTTGTCCTGTGATGTATCCAGGGATATTATCAGGCGACACTCATCTAAAAAGAAGTAATTTGAATGTTTTATTTAATTTATTATATATGTCATCGTTGTATTTTAGCCAGCCTTGTACCACACGTATTACTCCGCATAGAACCGTACACTCGTATGGGGTCTGAAACTTTCGTCTGGATGGTCCAAAACGTTATGTAATGATCGGCACGTTCTCCGGAGGAAAAGTTAACTGCCTGTTCAATGTAAAGTTGTGATAAATTGTTGGTGTTTTTTGTTATAAATATAATTAAAAAAATCAGAATGAGTGGAATCAACAGAACGAGAGAAAGGTAGATATAGAAGGGTAAAACCTAAATTATAACAACGTATCAACAATAAAATGGTCAGATAGAATGTATGGCACAGGGAAGGTTAGTTTTTGTTAAGGTGAAAAAAAGTATGAATAGGATCAACAGAACGAGAGGCATTGATAAACAAACAATAACTGCGTCAAACAATGGAGCACCGGAATGTAATTAATAAAATTGACATCACAACAAACATCAAGAATAGTAATCCATGCGGCCCGACTAGGACGGTCACCCAGCACAAAAAAGACAGTTTTGGTTATGTTGTTTTATGTACTCTTTTAAATTCCATGGTTGTTAGCGTTTTCATTGCTACTCCCTCTGAATCAGATGTCATTCTTCCTAAATTAAGGATGCGAATTAAGTAACTATCTTGCACCAATTCATGAATAAAAGAAGAAGGTCCAGTTAATTGTCTAAAATTTGAATCATCGTACCATACTGAAATTAGTATAAAATCATGAGAAATAATTCTTGCATTGTTGTCATTTGTTTTCTTTTTGCCTCCGTTTTTCTTTAATTTGCCCATGTTTATTGATTTATGTCTTTTATAAACAACATATTGGTTTTTCGTTTTTATTTCTGTATGATAAACAGAACAAAATAACGGAACTCAAACAATAGTCACATAATCATTAAGCTATTTTTTTTATCATATTCATTACAACATGTTGACTTTTGCATACCTGTCATTAAGGTTGGAATTAAGGACATATATTCTTGCTGGATTTTTAATGGTTCATTCTGAAAGCCACCAAACCACAGAATTATCTTCCTTTTGTGTCTAATTGATCTGTTGAAAAAAAATAAAATTAAAGCAGGAGTTTAACTGTGCCTTTTTGCTTTTTCTTTAAAACGCATCTTCATCATAAATTGAATGGCGTTGGCAAGAACTCTCCATCAAACAGGTACTGGTAAAACATGAAGAAATGACATATTTTCTGGTAAGTTTGTTTGGTCAAACAGGGAAGTGCACGACAATACAATAGGTTTAGTAAAAACTAACTAGTAATTCTTTACACAACATTGAAAAGGGTAAGGCCAATAAGATATACATGCAATCATGTTGAATAGAGTTTGAACAACGTGGAACACATTTAATTTACTTGTTACTTCATTTGCAAAATCTAAGTCTTCAGTTTTTATGATAAAGGGTAAATGTTAAACGTTTGCAGACGACGGACATGTAGCGATGGTGATCATAACGCGCTAAGAATTGATAATATAACTCGGTTCCACTTTATTTTGCCATTAATCAAAACTCGTTTATTATCAATGTAGAGTAGTACGAGTCATGTAGGTGTACCCTAGTATGGTAGTATAGGTGCATTATGGTATGCTATCGACAACGTATTTAAGTTAGCATTCATCTTACACTGTTATTATACCTCATTGATGTCATAGTAGCTCTGAGTGGCTTAAAAGTACTACATAGTGACGAGACAAAACATCGAATCTCCCTGAGTCGCGCTGCCGTGAGATTCGATGTTTTTTCAACCTCGAGTACGCGCAGCTCACTGAAAAACCAGTGCAATGTGCATACTGTTTAAAGTCAGATTTCTTTTGTCGGTATAATAAACAATTGATGGCCCTGTAAGCAGGGTGATTTAAAGGTTTATTTACCCTTAGCGCTATTTTAACAGTATTACCTCAAAAACTCTAGTCCATCTTTATATACACCCGTGAAGGAATTGACAGTGATACGATCACCATAGTCTTTGTACAATTCTTTTGCGTTGGCTTCCATAAACTCTAAGAAATCAACATTTAAAAACAAATTGAATTATTAATATAGCAAAAATAGTAATAAGCAGTATGAATAAAACCAACAGAACGAGAGACATTGACAAACAAACAATCACTGTGTCAAACAATGAAGCACCAGAATGTAATTAACTAAATCGACATCATAGCAATCATCAAGACTAGTAATCCATTCAGACCGAATTAGGACGGTCACCCAGCACGAAACCAGGCGATGTATTTACACCGGGTAATGCGGACTCAACCTTCCCACTTCCCACACGAGAACGGAAGTCTTAGATATAGACATACATTTACAATTTAATAAACGCTCTTCATGGCGCTGAAAATCATCTCAACAACCAACCGCCCACATCAAGTGTCGATACAACTTCAACAAGTAAAACGTATATACAAAGATTAATGTGCGGAAAGGTGAGTATCAATGAGCCCTTTATTCTCATTGGAAATCAATAACAAACCGTATAACCAAGAATAAAATGAAACTCTTAGTTTGAACTTCATGTCATATTACATTTTCACAACTTGTGAGTTTTGACATATGTTTTGATATAACAAATTCTTTCAAAGTGCAAGTTGGTCTTCAATAAATTTGTGGTCTAGTTAATTGAAAAGCTAAAAGACGTTTGTAAGGTTTGTTGGCGTTTTCATTAGTGTCGTGGTCCTCCAAAGCAGAAGCCATTCTTCCAATATCTATGTTAAAAATATACAATGTATCTTGCAATACAATCATACAGACTTACGTTACAGCAGGGTTATATATATTTATATATATCGTTAATTCTATGCAAAACAAAGAATACACAAAAATGTTAATATTTAGATACATCAGAGATAGTGATACGCATTAACTGTACATGCCGAACAAATAAATAAAAAAAGATTCAGGTTTTAATACACAAGAGGCCTATTGGGGGCCTGAATAAATTGATGTGGCTAGAATACCCTCCAACTACATTTCCTCACGATTCTACAGTTCACTGTATATACCAGCTTAACATCCAAGTGTGAGATATTGTGATATGCAACGGACAATGTCGAGAGTTTCATGAAACATATCAGCCAATCATGAGTAGAAATTGAAGATTAGAACATGTTTATATGAAAAACAAGCAAGAGCAACAATATTGGACGGGGTTCATAATTGGCAGAAACAAATCCTAAGAGAGGCCAAGCAAGGAAGATTTGAAAATTGTGAAAAAATAAATCATCATTGTCGGGCACAAATCCTAAGAGAGTTAAAGCAAGGACGATGTAAAAGTTGTGAAAATCTGACCAACAGTTCTTTACAAAAAGCAAAAGAAGTTTCAACAAATTAGAAGCTTGGGCGGCCATATTGGGTATAGTCCTGCAACGTCAGACACAAATCTGAGAGCAGAGCACGTAACAAACAGGATGAGTGGAAATAACAGAAAGAGAGGCATTGATAAACAAACAATAACCGCATCAAACAAGACACCCAAAGAAATAAATTGACATCACAACATTCCAAGACCAATTATCCGTGAAAATGTGATCATCAGTTCATGACAAGAAGTCGAAAATGTTTCAGTCAATCAGAAGACAGGGCGGCCATATTGGATAAAGTTCGGCAACGTTGGACACAATTCTGAGAGGGAACGATGTAAAGAACATCTACATCAAGTTTTGTAAAGATCTGACCAACGGTCAAAAATGTCTCAGCCAATCAGAAGCACGGGCGACCGTATGGGATGGAATTTTGTAACGTCGAACACAATTCTGAAAGAGGATCATAAGAGAAACATTCACAGCAAGTTTTATTAAAAATTGTTTCCGTAGTTTTTGAGAAGAAGTTTGAAATGTGAAAGTTAACGACGGTCGACGACGACGGGCGGATTGGTTTAGGAATAATACCACTTGGATCATACCTGTAGATACATCTATTGGCATATAAGTAAGGTTAGGCTGAAGGTGAAGTATTTCATCAATGAACAACCTCGTTTTCTCATCATTCCCACTTCCCATATCGACTAGAACGGTGTCTTTGAGATTACTCGGCACCATATCCTTTAAAATACAAAAATGCAATCTGAAACATGCCTCCGATAAATATGAAATGTATAAGAGAAAAGAGCCAATACTCTGTGGAAGACACCCCCTTCCCGAACCCCAGATCTTGTTTTGAAGCAGCATTCAGTAATGGACGTTATAGAGAAAACGAATTTTGAATAGACAAGACTACAGTAAATCAAAGCTACAGAACCTAAAGGGGAAACGGTGTAAAAAATTCACGATGGTATGATGTACAAAATCCATACCCCAACAAAAATATAAGGTTGTCATATAAAATTTAAAAAAGTGCGCGTAGTCAAAACAGGAGTTCTTAAACGTATTCCTCTGGACATTTGTTTAGAACAACCCAGTTCTCTTCAGCAAATGTGACATTAAAATTTATGTAGAATTAAATATTATCAAAAGACAGACGGACGGACTGACTGACTAACTTACAAATAAGAGTCAAATATCCACCAGAAAAAATAATTTAGAATACAGGTAAGTATGAAACTGTATCTTCTTAGGTCCATAACTAAAAAATAACTGGCAGAACGTTATGAACCAGGAATAAATGACGGCGTGTCTCACACACATCAATGACTTCCCAGGAGATCTTGCTTCGAAGCAGAAGTTATTAAAGTTAATCAAAGTAATTAATTGAAGGATGATTAATAATAAATTTAATAGAAAATCACAATTTTTATTCAGTATCTTTTCTGATGGGTCATTCAGGTTTTGGTTGCCTGATTTGAAAGTTCAAGTCGGTTATTCTGACCTTGTCTATTGTTTTTATTGTATACTACAACTAACTGTTCAATGTAGAACGATATATCTCTCTTATTTTTTGTATCCTACGAAAGTGTAATTTAGGCAAAATTACGTTCGTCAGATTCTAAAGATGGTTGTTATAGTTGTTATCGTCACTTTGTTAATGCTTTTCATTCTGATGATTTCACTTTTCTGTCATTCTTGTTAACTCCTTTTCTCAAGAACACACATGATGTGAGAATGATTTATTCAAAGATAACTGAAGCTATGTAATGCCTCTATAAAACATACAAACACCACAAATAACCATTTGTTCACTTTCAGAAAAAATAAAACATTACCTACAGACGACCGTCGTTATATTTTACGAATTGTTTTAATATTTCTACTACATTAACGTAGACCGAGAAAACAACTTGACGTGATTGATTTAGTTTGATTCTTGTTATAATCAACATTTTACTTTTCTGGTTGTATTTTAAAATATATACCACTTTTAAACAAAACAAAACATTGTAACTCTATATATATACCCTTGATAGTGATTCCGGGAAAGACGTTATTCTATTTTGGGGCCCCACGGGGTCAAATGTAAAGGAAACGTTTAAATACTGACTACTACACCTCATATTCATTATCATTCAGCTTAGGAACTTCAAATTCTTTACAAATGTCGCTTCCCCATCATAGGGACAGCACAGAAAATGTCTGGTTCCGACAAGGTATTTACTTTTTTTCCCCTTCAATATTTTATTGACAATATGAGGGGTACCGGGGATGAGGAGCTATCGGCTTACCCCTTTACGCAACTACATGCTAATTTTACTCTTTCATTCTTCATACATATCTTCTTTAATTTAACTTTCATAAACTTTTATTAATGTAGGTGTTTAGTGTCTAGTTTCCGGAAATATTTGCATAGCGTCGTGTACCTGACTGTTTCGAATTTTAGTATGTGTTCTACAGCGTTGTTGAAGAGTAACGGGAGTTTGAGACTGGTGTAAGAAAACCATTGTTTGAACAAATTTACTCATGTTTTATCATCTTTAACTTATGGTGGTTATGTTATACTATGGCCCCTACAAATTCAAGTTAATATTATATGCTGTCACCTTGATTAGTTGTGTAATATTCTGGATATTCATTAAACATGTGTGTTGTGTCGCGCCACGAGGTGTGTACAGTTATAGACAAACGATTGTGTCGTCGTCGACTGAGGAGTTCGCCGAAGGGTGTTCTTTTCTAATTGCCGTAAGTTTTAAAGATTATGCGTAACTTATATATTTATGTTAAAACTGTCATTTTTGTTATTAAGATTTAATTTCTGTGTAGATGTGTTTTTAGAATTTAAATGTAGCATGTTGACACTTTCACATGATCCGAGACCAAGGTCAAGGATGGTTTGTGTAGGCTTCAATGCACATGAACTAGTTATGTAAACCTATGACCTATTTGTCATGACATTTTTGTTTTAGTCTATTTACTTTCCTGTAATTTTTGTAATGCTTCCAGTGTTTATCTTTCAGGTATTTAATTGTTGTCATTACAATGTTTGTTGGTGGAGATTTTCGGTGACAATTTAAATGTTTAAAAAAAACTCCACTTCCTTTTTAAATGTATTTAATATTTCTATTATCTTTTCTTTAAAGTAAGAGATGTAGTAACTTTTATAAATTGAAAACTGAATTAATGTTAGTAGGTGGTTTATACTAAAATATGTCTTGCTTTCAATCTTATAGCATATAATTAGAGTTTTTAAATTAAAAATGTTATTGTGGATAATTTGTACCCATTCTTTTGGTATTGTTTTTATTATATTACTGTATTCTGCAATCCAATTTTATTTACAATGTAATTTTTTTCTAGAGCTATCCCATGTTATCTTTCCTCTTTCGTCTAATATGTCATTTATAAACATTATATAACTATTTATTCAATTCTTGTATAACAAAGACTTACCATTTAACTTAAAATATTTATTATCAAATATTAATTGTTTTCTAATCTGAATAAAATTATTTGGTTTATATTTTGGTTCTTCTTGACTAACAGATATCCAAGTTTTGATAAGTTCTTGATAAAACTTTGGACATTTATCTATAATTTGTTGATCAATATCTGTAATACGTCCTAGGCTGATTTTGAAGATAAGAAAATCTTTCCAAATGTATTGAGTATAAATGTTTGTATGTCAGTCTAATTTGAATTTTTTTCTCTACCTATGTTATGAATTTTATTTGTATTGCCTTTACATATACCTATATGTCTGTCATATTCAATCCGCCTTCTGTATATTTTGTGAAAAACACTTGTTTTGATTTTATCCTTTTTACCATTCCATATACATTTACGTATCATTGTAATGAGTTTTACTATGTAATTCTTAGGAATTATCACACTGGATGCCAAATATGTGATGTTTGGTATAATCAAGTATTTGACCAAAGTGATTTTTCCCATCAGTGTTTTATTTCTTTTATTCCAATTTGCTATAATATTTTCACAATTAGATTTTTGTTTCTCAATATTTAGTTTTTGACATTCTGCATAGTTATGCCCAAAGTATATACCTAAACATTTTACCGGTGTATTTGACAATTTTAATATTTTCATATGTGTCTCTTCTGTGTTTCATATTTCCTAACCATGTTCCCTCTGTCTTCTTTCTTTTTAATTTTAATCCTGAAAATGACCCAAAAGTTTCTTTTATATTTAACGCTACTTTATGTTTTTTCTTCGATTGTAAAAATAGAGTTATATCGTCGGCTAACTTTCATATATTTTATGCTACAAGTTTTTGAATCTAATTTTATTTGAACTCATTTTATCTTTTCCACTTCCCTTATTTTTGTTACTAGATCTTCAACTGCAATTACGAATGTAAGAGCAGACAGGGGGCACCCCTGTCGGATACCGCGTTATATACTGAAAGGGCTTGATATCCACCCGTTAATACATATACACCCTTTAATATCAATATACAATTCTTTTACCAAGTAAAGAAAATCTTTCTTATAGTCGTACTTTTTCAAGTTTTTGAGAAATTTAGAAAAAATATTGCCCATTAACATTAAATTTGTCCGAATAGTCTATTATGTCTTGTATTAACGTATTTCTATAACCCCACCAACAGACTGATTAAGTATGGTATGTCCTTTTCCGTTCGTCTGTCCGTTGGAATTTTGTGAGAGCAATTCCTTAAAAACTGGCAGGCTGATCTTTAAGCAACTTTGCATACAGCTTAATCATGATCCGACAGTGTGCATTAATGCTTCAACACGTATGCTTTTCCACGCTTACATGTAATGATTAGTACTCTGCCATATGGTTGGGTGATTTTGTAAGTGCAGATCCTCAAAAACTACCAAGCAGAGCCTACATTTTTTTGCATATAACTAGCTCATGATCCGCAGGTTTGCATTATGGCTTCAACATGTATGTTGTTACATGCATAATTAAGTAGTCCTCTGCAATCTGATTAGTCGATTCTTGTGAGCGCAAGCGGATGTCAATGAAACTTGGCATACAGCTCAATGATGATCCAAAGATTTGAATGAATGCGTCAACTTTCATGTTGTTCACGCATAATTAACTAGCCCACTGCAATCTGATGTTTCAGACTTTTTGCTCATAGAACCGCAAAAGTCATTGTGCGGACTTTTTTTTTAAAACTTGGCAGCGGGTTAGAACATGTTCTATAGGTTTAGGTTTCTCTTTTGTTTTATGCTTAATCAATTAACCAAGAATTGTTGTTTTTTGCCTTCATTTGCAGTCTGTTAACAATGCACCCACTGGGGTAGGAATTTCTGACGGGCGAATAATGCTTCCACTTGCGGTGTTTTTGTTTGATAACAAATATAGAAAGTAAAGAACATTTGTTTTTTTTTAACTTTGTACTAATTTGGTCGTATTTATACTCACGCAAGTTTGCGTTAGGAATAAAAAATTGCAATCTGAAATATTATTCCAAAAATATGATACTTATAAGAGGAAAGAGGAAATACTCTGTGTGAGACACCCCCGTCCCGAACACACACACACACACACACACACACACACACACACACACACACTTTATTGATTGACCTATGAACTTCGTTTCCAAACGTGTTAAAGTGTTTTTAAAAAAAAACCGATTTTACATAATATTTGAGGCCAAAGATCGATAAAAAGCTAAAACAAACCAAGTTAATTTTAAAGCTTTCAGTTCACATATACTCAGTGACATTTCTCTTTACTCTAAACACGACTTTCAATTGTCTCTGTTGCTTGCATCTAGTATTTTTCGTTTTCCACGGGATCTAAGACTATAAGTTTCATTTTAGAGTACACATAAACTTATCGTAGGTAATAAAGTATGTAGGTTGAATGTAAATAAATAAAGAACTACTCAAATTTCGGAAATATTATCAGATGTGTGAAAGTTACAAACCTCGATATTCTTCTTTAGTATTGACATTTCCGATCTGTGGAAGTAATACTGGGGCACCTGCCGCTGAATAATAGTACTAAACATTTCAGAACCTTCCTTGTCGTACTTAAACCACGACGGTAAATATTTTGGAGTGGATTGAAGGCCATATCTCAAAGTTGTTTCCATGACCTAAATGACCTGGTAAAGGAAAGTTAAAAATATGTTTACACAATTAACCATTTAGATTATCAAAATTAATTTGTTAATTAAACGGTATTTGTATTCTGAACACTGACCCATCAGCAAGAGTCCCGTCAACTAGAACACTGACCCATCAGCAAGGACCCCATCAACTAGAACACTGACCCATCAGCAAAAGCCCCGTCGACTAGAACACTGACCAACCACAAGGGCCCCGTCAACTAGAATACTGACCAATCAGCAAGGGTCCCATCACCTACAACACTGACCCATCAGCAAGGGCCCCGTCAACTAAAACACTGAACCATCAGCAAGGGCCCCGTCAACTAGAACACTGACCCATCAACAAGAGCCCCGTCAACTAGAACACTGACCCATCAGCAAGGGTCCCGTCAATGAGAGCACTGACCCATCAGCAAGGGCCCC
>JAUMGZ010206014.1:0-22857 GCA_032359645.1 Pododesmus macrochisma | reverse complement strand
AATGTATATTTGGTTCATTTTACTGTGTGCGTCCAAAGTTTTCTTATTGTTTGCCAATGTCCATGGACTTACGGCCTTAGAATATCGTCTTGGTTGTTCGATTTACTATTTTAAGCCTGTAACTATTTTAACATGTTTAACACTACTTGTTATTCAATAATGTAATCATCATGTTTTACTTTAAAATTTCAGACTACAACTCATCATGTTTTACTTTTAAATTTCAGACTACAACAATGAACAGACAACGATGGGTAAATTCAATTTGCTGATCTTTTACAAACACAATATAAATACATGTATACCTACCAAAAAAGGACACACACACACACACACACACACACACACACACATAGACAAACACACGCACGCACGTACGTACACACACACACACACACGCGCGCACACTTTTTAGTTTTCCTAAACATACTAATATTAACACATATCTTATATTCAAGTGTCGAAATTATCCTAAATAGACCAGAATAATAATATCAATATGGCTAGCAAGTATATAAACAAGAAGCAGAAATAATATATTGATTTTACTGATAACATTAAACATGACAAATGTTTAGATCTACATGTACTTGGAATAATGAATTAAATCAAAAGTTCTTTGTATATATTATGTCGCAAGTTCGCACTTAATATCCGATTCGTGCATATTGACATCAATTTATATCAATGATTATTAAACGTCTATTACAACAATTAAAGAATCAATTAATTTTCTTCTTTAAGATGTTAATTTCTTTTTAAAATTATTTTTAAAAAATGCAAATGAGTTATGTAGCTTTTTCAAATGGCGCATTTTATTATAAGGTAAATAAATACAAAGTTAAGATTTCAAAAAAATGTACGAATATCTACACATAATGCGAAATAAATAAAAAGAATAATCAGATTCAGAATATATTTTAGAAAAAATATTACGGTTACAATGTTTACGTTTTTACGTTTTGAATATCTAAATAACGCATATATTTTCGTTTTATTTTAGATTTCTACAGTAGAGGTATGTATGAGCATATATATACATAATACGAGATTAAAGTATTTTGCTGATCGTGTTTTTCGGCGCACATTGTGTCACCAAATTTTATGCACTGTTAACATTCGTAGCTAAATGGTTTGTTTGTTTGTCTATGTCATAAGGGACAATAGACATTTGCCGCTAGAAACTTGACACCAATAAATACGATATATGAAAAGCTGAAAAACTAATATTATGTGTAAGACTACATCGGCATAAGATTCCACGACTAGTTACGAATATCCAAAGAGGAAAGGAGAATAAAATATAAACAATTGACACAATTTATATAATATAACACAATTCAGCACCATTATCAAAATTGAAAAAAAAACACACATTAAAACAAACCAAACCAAACAAGAAGAAATAACATCAACCAATCAAGACCTACCAGTTCAATAATGTGACCCGATTTAGCCAGCACATTTTTAATCTCAATTTTATAGGTAAAATACAAAAATACAATCTGAAGCATGCCTCTACCAAATATGATATGCATAAGAGGAAAGAGCCAATACTCGGTGTAGACACCCCCGTCCCGAACCCCAGATCCAGGCTTCGAAGCAATCCTCATTAATTGACGCTATATTGAAAATGAATTTATAATAGACAGGACTTCGGTAAATCAAAGTTACAAAGCCAAAATTGGGAGGGGCAAAATCAAGACTATAATATAAAATTGTCTTTCCAAAATTGTAAATGTGCGCGTAGTAAAAATAGAATTGTTTAAAAGAAGTAGTTACTAAATCAAATGTTTTTCTAATTTTGAAGCTGTATTATAACTGATTCGCACTTACGCAAATTGTTTTGCTTATTTCAGATGCTAGATTAACCCATGGTTCGTTTGGAAGATTAGAAGTGTATCACAATGGAGTGTGGGGAACTGTCTGTGACGATGACTTTGATTATCGTGATGCCCGCGTGGTGTGTGCTAGCCTTGGCTATCATTTTGCTCGGTAACAATCAGTGTATTTACTTTCATATGCATAAGTCAAGTAAAGGGGATCTTTTTGTACATTTGAACCATGTGATCTGGACCGTAAGATTAGCGTCCTCTCCGAAAGAAATGTTGATCTTTGTCTGACCTCTGCCCTTTAATCTCTCTACAAGGAATATTAACACTGCGCTAATCATAAGTACTCCCGTGGTCTTATAAGGTGTTAAGCACACAACTGGGCATTATATTTATAATGTAGACCTATTTTTATCTTATTTTATCTGCTACTGGATGTGTATGCCTTTCTGCCTCTACCACTCATCGCAGTAACACCAGTCCTATGGCTCTTATACGATGAGTTCTTTAACGTGCCTGAGAGACACGGGGTCGCCATTTTCGAGTCCCCATCGACGGACCATAACACTATGCGTTGTCAACATAACATATATTTATGTGTTAGTTCAAAATATGTTACTTTAGCAAGACATAGCAAACATTTAAACGGGTTTTCGGGTTTTATTGGCGGATAATAAATACACTAAGAGACAACCGCACATGTGGTGTTTGGCACAAAACCTAAGATCCTATATCTTTAATATGTCTCTTAGCTCTATGTACCACATACCTTTTTAATAGTACTATAATGACACATCAATTGTTATGTTCTGTGAAGCGGAGAGTCATACTCAACATTTGTGTGATACGAAGAACTACCTTTTTAAAGAAATTCCCATTTCAAAAATCCTTTTTTACATATGTCAAGTAACTTATTTTCCTTCGGTCTTATTGAATCTCTCCGTTATATAAAACTCGTGTGGTCACGTCAAACGAATAAAAAACAAGTTCAGTTTTGTGTACTATCACAGGTATAAATATTTACGTATGATCTTAATTCAGCAATGTTAATCTTTAGTGACCCGGCTGTATATACCGAAGCCTATTATGGAGAAGGACATGGTACAATTTGGATGGACAATGTCAACTGTTACGGGTATGAACATAGAATTAGTTCTTGTTCTTTCAATGGCTGGGGAAATGGTGATTGCGGACACAAAGAGGACGTCGGTATAAATTGTTGTAAGTAAAAGTATTGTTTTAGACACTACAGTATTCAGTTATGTACATATTCCTCACAGAAGTATAGTTGGGTGTCGTTTTTGTACTTTTGTTCTTTAATTTACTTCAATCGGGGTTTTAAAACACACACACACACACACACACACATACACACACACACAGACATATGGATGGGGCTTTACAGCTTCAATTTACCGTGGTCTTCGTTAGCTCTCAAGTGTACATTGATCAAGGATGCTTCGGAGCTGGACCTGAAATGTGGGACGTGGGTATCTCACGCGGAGTATTGATTCTTTCCCCTTATAAGGAGTAAATACGAAAAACCAAGACGATATTATAAAGCCGTAAGTCCATGGACATTGTCAAACAAAAGGACAACGTTGGACGCATACAGAAAAATTAACCAATTATACATGTATTAACTAAAAATCGAAACATCACGAACTTCTATTAGAAAACTAGAAGCGAAACCAGGCGCTCGCGATATGGTAAGCCTTTCCTGCTTCATGTATACATGTGTTACCCGCCGTGATGCCTCCTTGTCATTCTGGTGTATGACAACCTTTTCCACTATTTAAAAAGAAGCATAAGAATAAACATTATATTTGTTGGTTCCATATTTTAGTTTGTAATTCTGTATTTACAAATTACAGTTTACAGGTAGCTACACATAGTTTCACCATTGTAGAGTATATTACCCTATGAATTTAGTTCATCCGGTTTCTACATGAACACATTTTACGGTTCCACCTTGTTTCCTATTAAGCCCACGCGATTGGAAAAAAAATAGGATGAACTATTTTGATAAATCTTTTTGCGAGTACTTGTATCTTTTGTGTTTGCTATACGAGGGAGGCTCCTGCATGGTTTAAGCTACTGTAAACGTACAGCTGTTAGCGGTATTCTTATTTTGGCGCTTTTCGCGCTGACATTAAAGCGCAAATTCACATTCAGCGCTAACATTTGACATCTAGAATTAATATATTAATGTAGGCTTAAGTACGCTAATTTATGATTGCGCAAATATGTCTAACATTGGCTGTAGCGCTAGTACATAACTGTGCTAATGTAAGTACGTGTACAGTTGTTTTGTATGCATTCTTACATTAAAACCGGACATCAATAAATACTAAACATATAAAGATATGAAGAAAAACATTCTGTTTAAAAAGATTTCGTCAATGATTCCAGATCTAGCTTTGAATCAATTATCATGAACGGATAGGCAAGAGCAATTAATTTTAAATTAATTTAGAACACACAAAACCTAAATGAACAAATTCAGGTAGCAAAAAGGAGGCACGGAAGTTTGATGTAAAGTAAATTCCATCTGCTCAGACTATAAACTTGATCAAGTAAAATATCAGTTTTATATACTAAAAATAAAAATGTTCAATGTATTCCGTGAACAAATGTTTCGGATAACTCTATCGTTGTCAGTGGGTGTAACGTTAAACTGTATTATTTAATAAAATCAAAAGACACACTAAATGATTGATTGTATTTTGTACAAAAAGCCGGAATGACAACCAGACAAACACAATTTAACCACATGTAAGTTGGAAACTGTATACCTTTTGGTCCATTAACTCATAAGTGACTACGAATCCGTTCAAAATATCATATATTGTTTGAACAATTAGTAATGGCTTTTTTTGTAAGGGTTCTTCTTGTACTTCTGTGTAGATATCTTAAAAAAGTAGTCTGTTTAACTAGTTTACCACTAAAGATAATTTCAGAAAACATAATTTCTTTAAATAATGTTATTTCTTCTTTCAGATGAAAGTTCTCCAACAGTAGGTAAGGAAGACACGCTAAACGTATATATTTGTATAACATGGACGATATAATCATGGCACTCTTTGTAAACGAATATACATTGGTTTTTTGCGTTTATGGAAGATAATTATTAGTACTGAACTTTAGTACGAATTTATATAGAACTTTTTTTATGCCGATAATTACAAATGTGTGTTTTTTAAGTCATTTATCAGTATATTCGACTATTTATTTGTTTATTATCGCCATGAAATAATTCTCTGAATCACGATTTGAGTTTAAAAAAGAAAAAAAACAATAGTTTACATATGAACATATTAAAAATCACAAGATCTAGAAACAAAAATCTTCACCAGTCATGTAGAAGGATCTTCAAAAACACCGTTAATGTTTCTGTCTTTGTCTTACTCGCCAATATGAATTGTATGTAGAATTCATGCCATATTATTATTAAAAAAAGCTCTAACGTTGAGCTAAAACAAGAAGAAACGTAAAAATACAGTTATGAGCTTCCATATATTCAAGTAGGGTAATATCTCGAATTTTCACGCCCTAAATCGACCTCTGTTCAGAGATTTAAGTGAATACATATACATTTTTTTTTATTTTTGTCTTTACAAACAGAGGGTAAACTATTTATCAAGCATATGTCAATGCATACATTGTTGACACCAGATCAATCGATAAAACTTCAAGACTACTTGTTTAATCATGTTATTGAGAATATAAAACTGAAAAAATCGTAGAAGAAAATAATATGAAACCAATTCTTGGTTGATATCTCAAAATATTTATGAGGATTTTTTCTATGTTTGGTATATCTCGAACCACACTGGAAAACATACACACTTTTGAAAGAAACTTTTTGTTCAATTTCAACCCAAAACAGCCATAATATTAAGTAAATGTCTACGCGAGTCAAACACGAATTATTCTCAAAGTTGGTGGTTCGCGACGTGTTGCTGCTTAACCAAATAATTAAAAGATCTGCTTTTTTAAATGCAATATCACATGTTTTTTCAAATTATTAAATATTATAAAGTACATGTATTGTTTATATTTGATGGAAAGACAATCATTGGCCGAGGTGCTTTCATCTGACACACCTGACTTCAGTTGGTCGATGAAGAATTTTGTTTAAAAATAAAATGTTACGCTAGGATCAGGCAAAGAAGGAAAAAGTTAGAAAACTAAATTTTACAATTAATATTAGGGATAAAAAAGAGTACTTTAACTGTATTTGTAGGCTAAACCGAACTGTCTTGAGATAATATAACCCTTATTTTAATTTTTAATTTTAGGATATATCAATGAACAAACGACAATAGGTAAGTATGTTTTAATCAAATTGTATAATTATCATTATGTACCATTATGTAAAAACTAACCATAAATAGGTTACACTCACACAATAGGTTGTTGCAATAAAGACATATTCATTTATCTCACACTTTACAAACCTATTCTCGTTTATGCTTGAGAAAGTAAAAGCTGTTTTCAAACAAGGGAAAAACATCCGGCATGCCCAGCTTTTAAAATCACATGGCGTTAATAATTATACACTGATTTGTATTAGGAAGACATATTCCATAATTGGAAATAGTGTTATTTTGTTATTTTTTTCTATTAGTATTATTATTATTATTATTAGTATTATTAATAGTATGTGCTATCTCTATGATAATTATGTAACATGTTGGAAACAAGATTCACTCGCCACTGGTAGAGAAAGACAGAGCTATTGCCATTATCGGACTGGTTATCAAGCCAACTGTTGACCATACATCTGTTTGAACAATCTGGACTAATGAATCTTTTTAGATCTTGCTAATATGATGTAACTGAACCATGAAAAGTCCAAAAACTTATCTTAAAAAAGCAAAAATATGATAATGATATTTGATAAAAAACGGATGAGTGGAATCAAAAGGTAAATACAAAAACCAAGACGATATTCTAAAGCCGTAGGTCCATGGACGTTGGCATCAAAAGAATAATCTCACACAGAACAAAACCCAAATATGAAATTTAATATATTGACATCACAACAATCCCCAAGATTTGTTATCCATGCGACGGTCAGTAAACACGAAATCAGGCGAACAAATAATGAGAAATGTGTTTAAATTACTTTGCAATAATATATTATAACGTTATAACGTCTGTTTGCACTCATTCTCGGACGGACTTTTTATAAGATTAGTTTGCATTTATATTAACAAGAAGTTAACAATCAAGCTATTATCATGGCCATTACATAATCATTTTATTTTCGTTTTTAAAGTCTTAGTCGGTTCATAATACAAAAATGCAACCTGAATCATGCCTCCGATAAATATGATATTAATAAGAGGAAGATCCCAAAACTCTGTGTGAATTACCCTGTCATGAACCCCAGAACTTGCTCGAAGCTGCTGTCATTAATGGACGCAAGAGAAGAATAGACAAGACTTCAGTAAATCAAAGTTACAGAGCCAATGAGGCAACGGTGACAAAAATCACGATGGTTATAATGGAGAAAAACCATACCGAATAATAATACAAAATTGTCTTGCCAAAATTTAAAATGTTTCTTCTTATCTGTGGCATTGAAAGTGGTTTGGTAGGCTATATGGCTAGATATTTAACTGATATATTATTCTAGGTATAAATGTAGCTCATTGTGGCCATGTACATATGCTGTGTTCAGTATCTGTTGCATTTACGGTTTGGCACATACACGGTAGAAGCTATTTGTGACGAAAGTAGAATGTCAATAGGAAGTGGTGAAGGCACTCCAGGAAGAAAAGGTCCTTGCTAAATTGTGTACCAAAATTCAAAATGAATAATAATGGACTGGTAACATTCACAAAATCAAGTTGGGAGGGTGTTGCAATTGGTTTCAAGGATGGTAGATTGCAAGTTTGATCCGTGACTACCTCACAACTATCACATCAAAGTTAGACACAAGCAGACACCATCTGGATAGGAGGTATGCGACCTAGAGATAGGGATGTTAAACCCCCCTAAAAAAATTGACAGGAGCCATTAAACTTGTGTGGTGCAACCAGGCCAATGACTAAAAATTCACCTGTTCTAGCATTCTTAATGAATGTAAAGCTTTGAAATTAAAGACAGTGATGAACTACATATATCTATGTATAAAATAAATGAAACATATTTGTTATTTCAATCAACATTTTGATATTCTTTTAATTCTCAACACTTTAAATTTTGAGCATACATACACCAGCAGATGTTAACGTCAATCTGGTAAACGGATGGCTAATCTTACATCTAATCTAGATATACATGTATATTTGACAATTTAAGAAATTGTGTAATGCAAATTAATATTATTGATCATTTTCTATAGTGAAAGTGAAACTGTTCATTAATATAGATCAATGAACAATTTATGAATGTTTTAAATGTATACAGGTATATATCAAGTGCACCACATTAATTGCTCTTCTATTTTAGGAATCTTCATTCATATATGACCCATCTCAAGCAGCAGAGAAGGAGTTCAACCATGACATACTTTTCAGAGAAGGAAAGAACCTGCAGGTAAGATCTGTTTAATCTTAAATCAGTGAAATGTAAACAAAATCATCATTTGTTTTATTGAATATTAGATAATTACTCTTTTTTGTCAGAAATATAAATTGCAACAAAGCATTTTGTAATCGTAACAAAACTGTGCATTCATTTGTTGGCAGTTGTTAAGCATTATGTAGAGAGTATTAGTAGCTATTATAATTAATATATAAAAAGGATGCATACAATACATGTCTTCAATTTACTTTGCATGCTCATATAATTTCAGGGTGATATTACATACACACCAAGACTTGTTGCCATTGACCTGAAGGGAAGTTTGAGATCATTGAAACAGGAAGGAACTCTTTATGAAGAGCATAAACAGCGTGAAGATGAAGTCAAATGGTAACCATGTTATATATAATTAGTGTAAAACATGGATGTATATTTTCTTGTTATCCATATTTCATATGTGAAAAGATAGTTTGAATTATTTTAATAGAATAAATTATGAAAGTTGGTATTCATTTGATTTATTACCAAACAAAATGTTGAGTAAGGTTTCATGATGTTGTTTAACAGTTACCATTATTTCGTATTGTAGTTTTCTTGCTGTTGTGAGCCAATATTTCTGGGTTGTTGTTGTTTTTATGCTGTTGTGAGACAATGCTCCTGAGTGTTGTTTTTATGCTTTTGTTGGCTAACATTTCTATACCAGTATATTGTTTTGAACTTTTGTGACCTATATTTTCCACTTTATTGATCATGATTTCATTAAGATTCTCGCGTGGTTTCTTCATGAATTAAAAGTAGATCATTTGACGATTTTCTATTCATTGCACTGAGATTTTTTTGTTGGACTCTTTGATCCACTCTGATTACAAAGAAGGAGAAATCCCTAATTAGTCTTCATACTCATTTGATTTCTCCTTGCAGAACTGTATACAAAAATCAACATTGACCTACTATGACCATGATTTTCCACTCCATCGATTTCAGTTAGATTCCTGATTGGGATTTAATATATGAACTAATTACCAACAAATTCTTCTTCCTCGCAGGACTGGAGATATCACACTGCACCAGAGTTCTTCAGTGCCAAAAAACTCATATCTCACTGACCTTGAGGAAGAGGTAATGATGAAATAAAAGTCTTTGCTTTCTGTACATTAGCAAATTTGAGTTACCGCATTTGACCTAATGAGTGCCCAGGGTGCTTAGAAAATTAGAAAAAGAAAATTGGTTGCTTATAAGGAATATATTACAAGTCCAAACACTGTGAATAAAGGTACTGCAATACTCTTCCCTGAAAGATGATCTTAGCTATTAAACAGGACAGTAGGTTCTTGGAAAGGGAGGGGGCATTATTAAAGGGACATTGCGCACAAATTGGTGCTTATTAGATCAATTATGGTAAGAGTGTTGATCAATATAAACACTATGGTACAAAAACTCATCAATGGTTATATATATAATTAATAAAGTTATAAAAATTTTACAGGAACAAACATTTTTAACAGGAAAAGATAAAAATCTAGGTGAACAATGCCAACATTCATCTGTGGATGAAGCAGAAGTCAAAGATGATTTGAAAACTGTTTTCAAAGGTAAATATCCAAACATTCATTGTGTAATTTCTGCTTTTTCTATAAAAATTGTATGAATTGAAGGGATGGATTTAGCTCACATCTCAAATCTGTTAAATCTAACTCTTTTTCTCTTTCAAGAGTAGCTAATTAACTGATGAAATATAAAATGAAATCTTAAAGTGTTAAATGTTAGAATACCAGTAATGAAAAAATCAGTTCAAACTTTTTTTTTCAGCTTGAGTAGGTCTTGATATGATTTCATACAGTTTAGCGCTAGACAGTAATTTTAAAAGATGTCTTTGATAACAATGTATAATTGTTTAAAATGTGCATATGATAGCTGCCATCATTTTAGTGATTCATTTGATATTAAAATTAAAAAATTTATGACTATATCAAAATAATTGATACGTTTGAAGCAGAGCTACAATGTATAGGATATAATAGTGTTTCAAACCAAATGCACTAAAGTCTTAGAATTCAAAGCATGTAATTTTTTCACTAGCGAATGTTCCAGAAATACACGAATTGCAGGACGATTCAACACAGGTGTTTGGGAATTCAAAGAAGATCTATAATCTAGACAATTCTGTCACAGTGTGGTCAGACTATTTGAGAGTCCACTTGCATCCCAAGTCTATTCAGCTTTTACAGAAATTCAGACACAATGAGTAAGTTATCAGAAATGAAGCACAGGACCAATCTCTTGAATATTGATTACTTAATATAAGCATGATTTGGAATCTGTTCGGTATTTTTTTTCTTCATACTTTTCCAAAACATGTGTGTTTAATTTTTTTTTAACTTTATCTATTTTACAACGATTGAAATACAAGTTATTACAACTTATGTTGAAATCTCTCTCATTGGCACGAATGGTAGCACGCCAAATGGATCCTTTCTGTGGGAAGAAACTGGAGAGCCCAGACGAAAATCCACGTGTTCAGGTTGGCAATCCTGCACCGTCCCACTTACAACACCGCATATCGAACCCAGATTGCACTGGCATATTTGTGACATTCTACTAAATTTGAATATCCCTTTTGGAATGGAGAAAAGCTTATCTCTTCATTCTGCTGAATATTTCATTCATATGTAAACAGTAGCAAAACAACCTATTTTGTCTTTGCATGAAGTCATATAAATTATGTTGAATAGTAAATAAAGAAAAGTTGCTTATTTGATCCTTTTTTGAAATTGAAAAACAATTCTTTTGACAGGGTCACACAGTTGTGATGTTTTATTAGCTCACCTTAAGCTTTGCTGCAATTTGATATTCTATTTTGTCAGTGAGTTGCACCCCTTTGACATCTATGGTTGTGGACAGGAAGTGATGTCAGAATATGAAACAAGGACAGAAATTGAAGACAGACTACATTTTTTCATTGAGGAGTGTGACCAACTTCAGGTATGGTATGCACTGCCATAGTAGCAGAGGTTGTGAAAATCTATCATCTTCCTGCAATTATATAGTCATTACTATAAGATAATATTATTAGATATTAGTTGACTGCTGAAGAGTGTGGTAACATCAAATTTAAAAAGGTGGGGGTGATGATCAACATCATATGTTTCTTTATTGAACAATTGATACATAGTGTTCAGCAGTATTAATATCAAAGTAGGTGTAAATATCAAAGATGCAGAGAAATATAGATATTGTCACGTAAACAGTCTGAAAAACAAAGTCAAGTTTATATTGATATAAAACTACATGTATTTGTATTTTTCTTTAAAAATTTCAGTTCTTAAAGTCTATTTGAACCACAGTTCAAAAGTAGACTGTTTTCATAGAAATATAGTTCATTATCCTTCAATCTTTATTTTTCACATTTTCAACTTGTCAAGAAAAGTAAGATCAAATTTGGCATGAAGCACTTTTTTTGGATTCAGATCATTTTAAGTGAAATGGTTTTAGGAACTGCATGTGCAAGATATTTTTTATACAAAGCATCATTGGAACATTGAAATTAAAAGTTGTTCAAACCATGATCCTGTGACCACATCTGGAAGATTAAAATTAAATACATGTACATGTATAGCAGCAAAAGTGTAACTTCAAACATCTTCAGGAAGTAAGGATTAAAGTTTGTTCAAATCATGACCCTTAGGCAATAAGTGGTGCCATGTTCACACATCAATTATAGCATAGCCACAAATAACAATGTAAGCTTAAACGTGATACACATCTGATTTCTTTTTCAGTTCCATGATCTTGTCTTGTTCAAAATAGAATAAATTTTTAAGTTTTTCAAGTTTTATTTTTTAAGTTACACTGCATTTGTAATATATTTATATTCCTTTCAGGGTTTTCATGTTCTGCTGGATACTTTTGATGGATTTGGTGGAGTAGGCTCTCATGTTCTTAATTACCTCCAGGATGAATTCCACTCAAAAGGAATTCTTACAATAGGAGCCACACCCAATGATTTAGTTGATAATGTAAGTGTTTGTTGTGAGACCTGACTTTAACTGACTTACAACAAAATTCAATTTGGGGATTTATTTTTCAGTTTTTGTATTTATGAGCTTGGTTAGTTACTATCTCTCCCCAAGCCACCCCTCAAAAAAATTGAGGCATTGATCAGATGCTTTGTACCAAAAATTATGTGCCAAAAATCGTCGATGAAAATAAAGAAAACAAGACAAACATCTGTTTGACTACAAAAACATTTTCTTATCAATTCAAAATTGGTCCTAATTAAAATTGGTCATTGAGAAACATACATGTTAATGAACTAGTGTTGTAAATATTTTTTTCATAATTTACAATTTCCCCCCCTAAAACATCATACCAGTGTAGTGTATATCTCACTGGTAATTAATCATAAGCTTAACTTGTAAACATAGTTTAAATTTATCTCCTAGACTCTGGAAGGTGATAATTTGGTTTGAACAGCTTCAAAGACATTAAAGAAAATGATACATCAATGACATCAACTACATTTTGGAAACATTTTACCAACCAACAATATTACAATATTAACTGTACATGCAGATTGGAATTTGCCTTAATATTCTTATGTAAATAAAATTGTATACCTATTTGCTGGTTTTTTTTTTTCGTTTCAGACTCCACAAAGTAGAGCTGACCGGATTTTGAATTCTGCTTTATCATATACGAAATGTTGGAATAACAGTTCATTATTTACACCCATTGGTCTAAACACACAGCTATGGAGGGCTTTGGGACCTCCCGTAGATCTACCACACTTGGACTACAAGGTATCAAACAGACAGTTAATCTTTATTTGCCAGATGTTTATCAATAAATAGCTATATGTCATATCAATAAATAGGTATATGTCATATCAACCAAAGAAGATATTGAATTCTAAATCGCCTTCACCAAGGAATGCTTGCAACAAAGTTGAAATTGGTCCAATGGTTTTAGAGAAGAAGTTGAAAATGTGAAAACATAGCATATTTGCAATAGTGATGAACTTTGACCTAAAAATGTATAACATTTTTTTGATGGGGTCATGCTTTGACCCCATACTTGTTTCCCCAAAGGTTGTTACATATGCAAACATTAAGTTCGGATATACATGTATTTACCTTGTTTTGCAGGATTTTGTCTCCCTTGGAGGACTAAACATAATACATTGTACAACAAACTTGTTTCATTGATCATGTTCTCACAGATTAGAATAACCATAAGACATTTGATTTTGTAATTTTTCAAGCAAGCATCTTACCGTCTGTAGCCCTCTGCAAATTCTTCTTCCCAGTTGAAATCAAAACCTCTAATTTAGTTGATGAACCTTCTTTTACTGTGTTTTTATAGGGAATCAACTATCATACCAGTGCAATATTAGCTGCTACCCTAGACACAATGACAGCGCCATACAGGTCAATGAATCCTATGCACATCAGAGACGTCACAGATTCATTTAATATTCTGGGAAGAAAGGTAAAAATAGTTCATGTCCAGGCGACATGAAAGTTCAAACATGCCTAAGGTGATGATAATTTGTATTCCTAAATGGTAGAATTGTTTTATTGATTTCATTCAGTTTTATAATCTTTATTGATTATAGAAATATTTTGGATATTTTAAACTAGATATGCTTATAGTTAAGTTTGGATTACACTTATATACAGCCAACTTCTCCTGATTTATAAATCTTAACAATTCCTTAAAGGTATGCAGTTTATTCTTAGTATTTTCAAGAAAACCATTTTAATTTCCTTTCTTTCCTTAAACTTATTGGCATTTGCCAGTCTAAGGCCATAGCCAATACTGTGATCTTGTAAGTGTGTTGAAATCAGTGTCTTTCATTTTAAGGAGGCAGAGAATATTAAATTTAGGTATATAGTAGTGGTGTCCTTTTAAGTCTGTAACAGCATGTTTAATGAACATTTATTTATTTCAAGGTTGCTGCAGTAAATACTAGTCTACCATTTCCTGTTGGCTGTGATGAAGATGTATTAGAATATCTCCTGTCCCTAGAGAATGAAGTACCATGGATGTCTGTGACTCCTCATGTGAAGATTGGAGCCAAACCTTACATACAATCTGCTGTACTGAGAGGAATCTCAAATTCACAGTTAAAAAGGTGAGGTTTTCTAGCACACCTTGAGCAGGGCGCATGTCAGCAGTTGACATTTCCAATGGTCTGTTGTCTCTGTTGACCTTGTTTTATATACTTTGAATTTAAAAAAAAAAAAAAAAAAAAATGGTCATCTTGAAAATCTTATCATATTTCTAGAACGTATAATTTTTGGAACATGAGACTTTCTTCTGTCTAGACATCAAACAAAAATCAATCTCTAATGGATGTATATGTATGTGTCTGCTTAAATTATGAGAAATATTTAAATAATCACAAGATTGAAGAAACAAAACTCAATTTTAACAGCCTTATTTGGCATATCATACCTAAAGTAAATCTCTGTATCTGTACATTGTAGAATCCCTAGGGCTTTATTACAATGGGATCTGTCATATGTCTCAACTTTAATCCTTCCTGCAGGGCTGTCTGTGACAAGTCACTTTTTAAGCTTCTTATTGCCAATAGGGAGAGTATAAAGCTGCATTACAATACTTAAGTTGTTTTTGACATCAAACATACACAAACAGACAAGACAACAAAAATGTCAAGAGTTGATCTGATTGAAACCAGATCTCCTTTGCTCCCGGGATGTCGCTACCAAAAAAGCGGGAGCAAAGTAGACCTGGTTTTAATCAGATTGGTCAAGAGTGCACTGATAAGATATTAGCTATGTTTCAGTTATGTAATTGTACATCTTATTTTGTAGAAAAACTGATGCAAGAAGTAAATATTTTGATAAGGGCTCTGTATGCCAGACGATAGAAGATGTTCTACAACTATATCTCACAGAAGACTTTCCAGCATGTAGGAAGTAAGTTTACCATGCTGTAAGAACTAATTAGAATTCTACAGGAGATTTAGCATTGATATTATTAAATTTTTTGCACAAAACAGTGTATCTATGGATTGGAGTATACAGAACAATAAATTTGATGTAGATGTTCACTATAAAGTCGCCATAAAAACACACTGTCGCAAGCAGACACCGTCTTGATATGACCTATACATGAGTTAAAGGGATGCTAAACCCCAATAAAACAAACAATCATTATTTTGTTTGCGCTTTATAACATAAACTGTAGCTGTGGGAACCGTAGCTCATTTCGGTCTTATTCAGACTTATTTAAGATTTTACTTAAGAATTCTTTAGCTCCTGGCTATTATTCTTATTGTTTTTGTTTAACCCGCATACTTTATTGGTCATTAGGATACAGGTTTTTCTTACATGTTCTGCATATGTATCTCGAAGACTTGAAGCTTAATAAATGCTTGCATATGATATGTAGTAAATCTTCGAGTATGAAGAATCCAGTTTGTTGAAGGGGTCAAAAATAGATTACTCCTGTTGGATTCCATTATATTTGATATACATGTTCTGTGAAAGTGTCATTACAATTATTAAATAATTCTCAAGCTATAATTTGAAAAAGAAAAGTTCAAATCTATTTTAAGTATAAAAGATTAAAAAAATTGTGTACCACATTTCTTGCCTCATATTGATTACTTATGTTGCAGTACGGGGAGTGTTTTTATTACGTATCATCATATTTTATGCTTACTATTGAATGTTTGTGTTGCAGTGCGGGAGTGTTTTTATTACGTATAATCGTATTTGATGCTAAATATTGAATGTTTGTGTTGCAGTGCGGGGAGTGTTTTCAAGACACCAATCAAAATGACAACACCCTACCCTCACATATTTAAGAAGAGCATCGATCAAGATGGATTTATATCTTTAACTGAACGACAAAATCAACAAGGTACATATTGAGAATGTATAACACACCACCCAATCTGTTGACACACTGGACAAAAAAAGGATAATGGAATGAATAATTTACCTGGAAAAATGAGAAAAATAAAGGAAAATATTATCTTTAAAAACAATATTTTACAAAATTTAATGCCTAGACAATGAATCAAATAATAAAGCAAAGTCTGAAAAGGATTTATTGTAAACTGTAAGAGTTCTTAAGGTAACAAAAATGTGGAATCCCAAATTGTGTGCATGAAAAAGGTGAAAAATTGACTACAGTGTATTTAAGCCCAACATATTGCATGCATCATCAAAACAATTAATCATACACAACAAGATTTGTACATTCCACCTATATTTTGTGAATTCAACAACAAGGGTATTTAAAAACCGTTCTTTTGTTATGCAAACTTCTCTGTCCATAAAAATTACAATTATTTGTTTACAATCCTGGGTATTGGACACTTATTCAATCTAGAAAACATGCATGAAAATTCTCTAGAATAAGAGATGCAAGGCTTGAAAAGGATCGATCTAAAACAGGTTTTCATGATTACAAATGCATTGATATCAATACATCTCAGTAAGTAGAAGTTGAAAATTCAAAGTGTTATAAAAACCTACTGAAAACTGTCACAGTGTTTTAGATCTTAATTACGTAATCTTTGAATCAAACACCATACCCTAATACAGTACAACAAAGTAGACTTTTCAATTTGAGTTCAGTCAAAATAAGGTCAGTCTCGCCAATGTGGCCAAAGTTCGATACTCACGGTCATAAGTCTGATGGTACAGGATCACTTGCCTGAACATGTGGGTTTCCTCTATACGCTCTGGTATCTTCTAACAGAAAGAACATGTACTTGCTACCATCCATGCAAACAAGAGAGGATTCGACATAAGATGTAATAATTCATATTCTATTCCTTGTAAAATAGTTCAGGTTTAACTTTTCAAGTCAAACAGGGTTACACTTAAGACCTGATAGATGCATCAGAGATAAAGTGCATATATATATTATATAAATATGTCTTGCAAGTTTATTCGAGATAATGCTGTGTTGTTTTTACAAACCCCCCTCTTACTACCTTTATCACTTTTTTTTCAGGTGTGGAGAGTTCACCCATGATGACAAGTTTACAGTCAACTCCTGAAATCTCCAGCCTCCTTGAATCACTCCATTCCGAGGCTACTAGACTGAACATTAAGAAACACCACCGTTTCCTTGAGGCAGGTCTGGAGGAAGACGATTATAAAGAAACACTCGGTGACATTAGTACCCTTAATCATTGTTATACAAGCCCAAGTGATATGGGCTGAACAGACACAGGATTTATAAAAAATTAAATTAATCAAATTATAACAGGACTTATTCTTGTGTTATCTGTTTTTGTTTGTAAAATTCTTAGGTATTTGTGATTGTATGAATTGACAATTGGTCGGTAAGCTGAACTGAAAATGTGTGGATTATTTTATATCTATGGGTTGGTTGCAAGTTCTCGCTAAGTACTAATTTTAACCACTTTACATGCCCAGTGTATATGCATGTGGATTTGAATTAACATAATTTGATCATCAATGAAGAGCAAAGTCATGCAGAAATTCAACAAAAAATTGTTAAGATTAATCGTGGATATCTTAGTTCAACAGGTTTGGTGGAGAGAATCTGACCAGAAGTATAAACAACAAAACTTGGTAGGAAGCATACCTAGAGAAGGAGATTGTGATTGGTGAAATGATTGGGCTCAGCCTTCAGATAGCAACATTTCAAATAAGAGGCCCTAAGGTCCTTAATGTCCACTGAGGTCACTGCAAGCTGAGCCGAATCTTTTGGACAAATCTTAACCCCCTTTCCATTTGTCCAGTCGTTTTGGAAAAGTCAATAATGTGAAATGTTAACGTAAATGTTCATTATACAGATAGTGTTGAACTTTAAGCATAAAACATGTAATCTATTTTATAAACTAGGGTTGTTATCTTGATTCTTTATGCCCCAGACTAGAACATTGAAGCATTATAAGCAATAATAACAGAATTTATTTTTTGAAATTCCAAACGTTTGACCAAGCTGAATTCCCAACACCTACATAGGGATTCTTCCTACAAAGTGGTTTTTGATTAGGGTTATTTTATTCCATAATTAATTGTGTGGGGGAGGTGGGAGGCATGTGTATTATATTATGGGTGGTGGGGTTAAATCCACATCTGCCTTCCATCCTTATATAAAATCAGTTATATTTTTTTATGGGTAGTGGGGCCTAGGAAGAAGTACCAACCATACAGTAAATTCTAGAGTAGCCCTTGGTTGAAAATGTGAAATTAATGACATAGGGAATTTTATTGGAGATCTAAAATGGCTTACACGTTTTCAGATAATGTTCAACACTCCTGTTGAGTATAGCACATATGTTAAAATCTTATAATTCTAGCTTTCAATTTCAACTCGTTTTAGGAGAGAGTGTACTTGAGGAAATAGGGTTCAGATTTTTTCAAATGATTGGACACCAGAAGGGATCAGTGTAGAGTTTATTTGTTTTCATGTCCCTTTAACTCATTTAAATATAGGTCATATCGAGACGGTGTCTGCTTGCGACAGTGTGCACTTATAATGATTTTATAGTGCTGTCTCACTGAAATATCACAAATGCCTTCACAGTTGTTCAAAAACAACACATCAAAATTGACCATGGCCAGACCTCGACCGAAATGAATTGTCAATGTCTCAGAGCTGTCATAGTTTCCTTATTTTTACAACCTAGTGAGCCAAGACAAATCATTTCAACAAATCAGAATCCTATTCCTGCTAGTGTTTTGGGAAAGTTGACATACGCTTGTGTTGCATTTTGACCTTAAAACTTGTAACCTACTTTTGAAACAAGGACAGTTAAGGAGGCTCCAAGGTAAGCAATCATTTAAAATGTATATGTTAGATTTTTATGAAACTTTCAACAAATGTTTCCCAATATCAGTAGATGTTAAATAAGTGAGAAAAAAAAAATAGGGGTTATCGACTTTGTTTTTTCAACACAGAGGTTTGTTATTTTGAGAGGGGGGAGCAAAAATCTTTTTTTTAACAGAAATGCATTGCACACTGCTTAATAATTTAATATATATGCCTCTTGTAAGATGATTCATAAAAGACAAAAACATAAAAGACAAAAATCACAAATTTGCACGTGTTGTTTTACATGAATTGTTCAATAAAACAGAAATTATATGTTAAATTTCTTCACAATTATCCCCATGGACATGCTTTTAAGTATTATCTTCAAATAGACATATACAAAATGTGGGGTCATCGACCTTGTCTCTTGTAAAAAGTGTCATACATATCAATTATCATCAATTTTGATCAATGAGTTATACCCGAATTTAAATACCCTTTGGGGACCCAGTGTTGACGGTCACAATGTCCTTATGCTTTTGAATTGTCCTTTTAAACTTTGTATTAAGAGGCGCACAGTTAGGTTATATGACTACAGAATGCATACCTGACAGGGAAGTGATTACAGCCCTTGCTTGACGGTGATGTGTAATGTCTTACCTGTGCTCCAGATGGCGCTGACACGAATGTAAAAATTCAACCTAAACTTTAGACCTGTGAGCTTCCTTAAGGTGGACTTTTGTCATGAAAATCCTGTCCATCTGTCCGTCCATTGTTAACTTTTGCTTTAAATGACATCTCCAAACCTACTGGGCAGATTTCAACCAAATTTGGCAGGAAGAATCCTTAGGGGATTCAAAATTGTACAGATGAAGTCTCTGACCCCCCCAGGGGACATGTGGGAGGGGCCAAAAGGGGTAAATTCGACAGTATGCCTTAAAACGACTTCTTCTCTGAATCTCCTGGGCAGATCTTAACCAGATGGACATTAAGGCAAAATGGGCCTCTTATTATCATAGAGCAACCTGAAGACGACTTTAGATTATGACATGAATTTTTCTTATAAGATTGTCTCCCTTTACTCATATATTCCAAAATGGCATCCTTTACTCATATATTCCAAAATGGCATGATTTTAGTACTGACTGCATAAGCAATTTTTATCACAGGGCAACCTGAAGATGACTGTAGATCATGACATGACATTTCTTATTAGGTTGTCTCCCTTTACTTATAAATTCCAAAATGGCATGTTTTAAAGTATTGACTAACACACACACGGCATAAACAATTTTAAACATAGGGCAACATAAAGATACACTTTCACTACGGCTTATCTATTCTCATCATGAAACATTTTTCATCTTATATAACAAAACATTAACACAACAGACAAATACAAAACAATAAAACAACATGAAACATTACAAGCAAAAATAACACACTTCAATACAAAAGTACTCAATGAATACATGAAATTACAACCTTTAAATTAAAAATTAAAAATCAAAGGTAGACAAGCCATTTTAGAGTTTCTCAGTTAAAGACTCTTTGTTAAGCAACAACTATAAAGCCTTTAATAATTTGTAAATTGACAAATGAGCTTTGAAATATGGAGTACATTTTCGGTAAATTTAATAACAAATTATTTAATTTTCACGTTGTAGATGGAGTATGTGTTCTGTTATAACAAATTATTTTATTTTTACATTATAGATGGAGTATGTGTTCTGTTACAACAAATTATTTTATTTTTACATTATAGATGGATTAAGTGTTCTGTTACAACAAATTATTTAATTTTCACGATGTAGATGGAGTACATGTTCTGTTATAACAAATTATTTTATTTTTACTTTATAGATAGAGTACGTGTTCTGTTATAACAAATTATTTTATTTTTACATTATAGGTGAAGTACATGTTCTGTTATAACAAGTTATTTTATTTTTACATTATAGATGGAGAATGTGTTCTGTTATAACAAATTATTTTATTTTTACATTATAGATGGAGTACATGTTCTGTTATTCATTTGTTGCTACTGTTATGGATCTTATGCAGGAGGATAAACCTAAGATTGTGATAACTGGCCCCTCCACCAAGGGAGCTCAGGTAAACAGAGGTTACATAGACATGTCACATTTCCATGGTAACCCAGCTCAAGGTGACGATCTGTCCGATGTGATCAGTAGGGCATCACCAATGAGCTTTCATACGGAAGTAACGAGTCAGTCTATAGAAGGCAAGAATCTAGCAGCAAGCGGAACTGTTATTACCCAGAAACCTCCGTTGTCAAGGTTACAGATCCCCAGTATTGACGATGTCAGTATATCCTCGAGTGAGAGTCTGTACGATCCTCACACTATGGACAGTCGTAGTAGAGCGTACTCGTCAGACTCTAAATCCGACACGAGTATTCGTAGGAACGGTAACGTCAGTCACGTGATGGAGAAAAATAACAACCACGTGGAAGGTCAGCCTGAGCACCAGATCATTGACTGTGGTTCTCACTTACTGCTGGACACAAACTCACCTCACTTTACCATGTCAGATCAACTAATCAAGGAGCCCGCTAGTAAAAGTATCAGTCAGTCAAGGACATATAGACCTAAGCCAACTCTTAGACGGCAAGATGCCACCGACATTGTAGAATTGAATACACTGGACTCGGATGATTATAACAGTCCTGGTCTGTCTAGAGAAATTTCCTTATGATTGTGTGGTGATATTGTTATAAATACTAGCTGTTTACATTCTCAAATACTTGAATTAATCTTTTTATATAAAAATAAATGATGCATTTTGTCTAAAGACATAAAATGTACCTGTAATACTTCATCAGTGGTTGTGCTGTCAATGGTGCTGTACTATCACAAACTCATCTGTTCCTCCATTTTCTACACCTCCTAGTTTACTCGCACGTTTTAAAATATGCATTGTAAAATAATCCCCATCTTTGCCAAAATGAGTTTAAAATTTTGATATATTCTCAATGTTGTTTCTCTACAGCTCAATGAATTGTTGATGAGAATATAATATGAAGGGTATTAGATAATATGCCATGGGTATTAAGTTCTATGTGAATAATATATGATTGGTAGTTAATATAAATTATTAATTTGGAAGAGAATTGATGTATCAAGTTGTGATGTGTATGAATTTTATTAATCAATTTTTTTTATAACTAAACATAATGACACAAAGCGGTAAGTGATATTTATATGTGAAGATGTGATGATTAAAACAACAATGGTTAAACAAGATAGAAATAGCCTGTCTACAAGATACAAGCAGTAGATTTTGTTGTACACCATTTTTAGTCCATCTGGACCAAAGGTCAAAGGTGGACTTTTCTCATACAAAATCCTGTCCGTCGTTAACTTTTCACATTTTTGACTTTCTTAACCACTAGACCAATTTCATCAAAACTTTGGTATGAAGTAACCCTAGGAGAAGGGGATTCTGATTTATTCAAATGAAGGGGCTCTGGGCCCCAGGGGGCGCCACTTTAGGGGCCAAAAGGGGGAAAATTTGACTAAATTTCAAAAATCTTCTAATAAACTAGAAGGCCTAAAGATTAATGTTTTGGTATGTAGCAACTTTAGGGCATGGAGAACCAAATTTATTCAAGGCGTGACCCTGGGGTCAAAAATAGATTATGCTTTTTTGGGTCAAAGTTCAACACTATAGCAAATATGTTAACTTTTCACATTTT
>JAUMGZ010206003.1:0-12235 GCA_032359645.1 Pododesmus macrochisma | reverse complement strand
TAACTATATTATGTGTACATGTGCATCTCCTGACTGATAAGTCGGAAGACTTAAGGTGAATAAAAACTTGAAACTTGGATATCGGGACTATACTCAATGATTAAATTGGGTATACTTGACGTCCCATCGAAACGCGCCTTGCTTCAAAGAACATATACCGCTTTCCTATCCTTCTTATACTGAATCCACGCTAAAACTAATAAGCTAAGTTTATCTGGCCGTCAATCGATAAAATATGAAAATTGAATACGCAAGTTACATTTAATGTGTGGCTCAAATATCAAAGCCACCTAGATAAATTGAATAGTGCGCCAAATCTGTAAAGAAAATAGATGTCCACTTTGTTTAATGATAAGTATTGCATTCCACGACACCGTGAATGAAGAACACGTCCAAACAAACAAACCGTCCTTTCTCTGTCAGAGTGGCCAACCTGTTGATTTACAACAACCCTCTGGAAAGCTAATCACATCTGAGAAATCTAATGTTAATAGCGAGGAAAATAAATTCTTACAGAATGTACGCACATTTTAAATTGTTTATAGTCTCAAGGGTTGGTCTCTCTAGAGGCCACAGAACCACGTGTAATGTGAGCTTCTCGCACTGTCCGAGTTGAAACTCTTCTGAGACACGCACTGTATATTCAAATATGAGTGGGGGTACGGAAACAAGAAGAAAATGGCGCAAATCAAAACGTGCGTTACATTATGAATTTGCAAATTGTTATTTGTATATTTAAATTATAACTTAGATACATAGGTTATAGTTCAATTTCAACTGACGACTTGCAATACTTAATGTTATGTGTGGTTTTTTACCACAATAAGAGTATTGCAGACAAGAACGAACAAGGGAAATAAAAGTGTCCTCTCCCAATAAGTTTGAGAAAAGTTTTAAAACGGGTTCATACTGCAAGGCAAGGGTCGAAACTTGAAATATTATTTTAATAGAATTCCTTGTTCGGACTATAGTGGACTTTTGCTATATCAATCCGTTAGTCGGAATCTGTTCGTAAGCTTTTCACATTGACGACTTATCAAACACTTCGGGGCAATTTTTACAAAAATCGATGAACATGTTCCTATACCATGATCCCCTTTTATACCCGTTTCCGAGTTTATCAAATTTTATCAAATTTGTGGTCCGATTTTCAACGAAACTTGATGTATATATTTCATCTGAGGTCTCTTTCCAGTTTTTGTATCCGACGTTGCCGAATTCTACCCAGAAAGACCGCCATGTCTTCTGATTAGTTGTGGCCTTTTCAAACTCTTGTAATTGAGAACCATTAGTTAGATTTTCACGAAACCTGATATCGATATTTCTCCCATAGTCGCCTTTTAGATCTGTATCCGACGATGCCGTACCCTATTCAATATGGTCGCCATTGTTCTAATGGACCGAGACCTTTCGTACTTCTTGTCAAGAACAGATTTTATGGAACGTGATGTAGATGTCCCTCCTATAGTCCCTGTTATGTCCGACGTTGCCGAACTGCATTAAGTATGCTTGTCATAGCTTGTGATTGGCAAAGACCTTTTCGACTTAATTCTTTCCGTTCCTTTTCTTCCTTTTTTGATATCATAGAACTTGCTGTACTTTTCCTCGCGTGATTTCTTTTTTAAACCAAAAAATGCATAAGGCTGTGTAAGAACAGTCATACATGACCTCTGATTGACTGAGACTTTTTTTAATTTCTACTAAAATATTACTGATCTGTTACATAAAAGCGTCTAACATACGGTCATTGCATGCAACAAAGCATGTCAAGATAACCGTCTTTGTGCATGGTTATATCTATTGAAGGGTATACATACAAATACAAAATACTCCAAGAGTTTTGCTTTGTATTAACAGTGTACTGATATATTCTTTATTAAATGTATAGATTATTGTGCAGTCAAAGTGCAAGATATTATTTCATTGCCAATGTATCAAAGTGGACATGAAGACTCGTGAGCCTCTTGATTTTAATTCAGTTCCCCTACTTGTTTATTGTTGTTTTTTTAAAGACTTTTGCCACTTTTAAACACATTCAAATCAATTCAAAACAGTGTTTGTGACTATTAGAACTCGCATCGTCTTTAAGCTACCTTATGAATAGAATGTCTTGCACGCTTATATATCTCGATCGCAAAATTTCTTTTCATACTGTGATGGTTGTTGGATTTGAACCCACGAACATCTATTACATTGTTCATGTGGACACTCTAACCATTGTTCCAGAGGAACATAAACATTTAATATTGTTATATAGACAGGTGTGTGACTTATAGAAGTGATCGCAGTATGGTACAGCCGAGAGGACAGCTCAATTTGATATCCATGCTTGAATTGTTCTCAGATCCGGCACCTATGATTTAGCTTCTCGTTTAGAATCCATTTATCCGACTATAGTGCTATGTAAAATACTAAAGCTAAGGGTTACTGATAAAATAAAAGCTACAGCATTATAACACATGGCTTAAAATGAAAATAATAATAAAAAAAAGTAAGTCTGATAATAACATTCTATGTAATCGGAAACTGACGATTTTTTGTTTTCTGCAATCCCTTGGATTTCCGGTGGGCACCAAATGTGCTCCACTAGGCAGATTCCAACCAAATTCGGCAGGAAGCATCCTTAGTAGAAGGGGGTTCAAGATTATACAAACGAAGTCTCTGATCACCCAGTGGACAGGTTCAAATGAAGTCATTAACACCCCAACACCCCACCCCACCCGGGACAGGTGAGCGGGGCCAAAAAGGGCAAATTTGACAGTATGCCTATTGACGACATCTTCTCTAAAACTACTGAGCAGATTTCAACCAAATTTGGCAGGAAACATCCAAAGAGAAAGGGGATTCAAGACAGTACAAATCAAGTCTCTGAACCCAGCCATCCAGGAGACCGGTGGACGGGGCCAAAAGGGGTATGTCTATATCTCTCCTGAAACTACTGGACAGATTTCCTTTTCGCGCCTTAGGGGAAGGGGATTCAAGATTGACCCACTAGGAGACATGTCTGTGGGGCCAAAAGGGGAAAATTTGATAGTATGCCTTAAAACGATATCTCCTCTTAAACTACTCAAGCAGATTTCAACCAAATTCGGCAGGAATAATCCTTAGTAGAAGGGGATTCAAGATTGTACAAACGAAGTCTCTGACCCAAAGGGGACAGTCGGGCTTGGCCAAAAGGAGTACGTTTGACAGTATGCCTTTAAACGACATCTCTTAAACTGCTGGGCAGCTTTCAACCAAAGGTGGGGGACAGGCGGGCGGAGCCAAAAGTGGTAAATTTGACAGTGTGCCTATTAACGACATCTTCTCTGAAACAACTTGGCAGATTTCAACCAAATTCAGCAGGAAGTATCCTTTGGGGAAGGCGATTCGAGACAGTACAAATCAAGTATCTGAACCCACCCATCCAGGGGACAGGTGGGCGGGGCCAAAATGGGTAAATATGACAGTTTGCCTTTAAAGGACATCTCTTCTGAAACTACTGGGCAGATTATAACAAAATTTGGCAGGGAAAATCCTTAGGGGAAGAGGATTCATGATTGTACCAATCAAATCGCTGACCACCCAGGGGACATGTCGGTGGGGCCAAAAGAGGTATATTTGAGCTACCAAGGAGAAATGTGTTTGTGTAACGAAGAATGTTGGGATTTTATATGTATTCTTTTTAATCTTGTAATATTTATTTGAAGATGGACTCCGCTTGTTATGCCCCAGCCACGTAGTGTTGGCGGGCATTAAGCGTTACACCTGTCCGCACGTCCATACGTCACAGATACTGTCCGGGTTCTATCTCCTGCAATACAAGGCACTGGAACTTCATACTTGGCATGTGGGTCCATCGAGGTGAGGCGGTGTGCCGTGTACCAAAAGTAGGTCACATTGACCTACATCGCTACCTTTGACCTACATCAAATAAAAAGCTTGTCCGCATTTACCTCGTATTCTACAAGGTATTGGAACTGCATAGTTGGGACATTGGTCCGTCTAGGTGAGGCGCTGTGCCGTGTACCAAAAGAAGGCCTCTGTGACCTACATTTTGACCTAAATAAAGAGTTTGTCCATACCATAGCTCGTTTAGGTGAGTGTTGCGTACCAACAGAAAGTTGTTCGACCTTTGACCTACATAAAGGAAAAAGCCTGTTCGTATCATATCTCTCATCTCACTGGAAGGAATTTCATACGTGGGATATGGGTCCGTCTAAATATATAGTGGGCCTTACTTGAAGGCATATACTTCAGCTCCAAAGAAAGTTCGGGGCACTATGTCAGCCTGACATAAATCTAGTTTTAAAAAGTGTTGTCAACTCGTTGGAAATACTGCCGTTGAACTTAGTTAATTATTTACCTTTTAGCTATATTGTTTACGTCGAAGAAGATCCCACTTAGGGGTTATATCCAAACCTAGCAAATTTATTTGAATGCATGTTGAAGTAAGTTTTATGTCGTGATGAACTTTATATCCTCTACGGAGTGAGTCCATTAGTGTTTCTTCAGTATTGAGAGAACCTCTACAGTGAAAGAAAATTCGAAATACATGTTGTATATCAAAACATGATTTACGTGACTTTTAACAACCACAAACTGTTTGGTCAACTTAGCATTTTATATAATGTAGAATTAAACATATCACCCATAATGTATTGGGTCTAATTCTTTTTTAGTTACTCTGTTGGAGTTTTAATTGTGCATACATACTGAATATACAATGTTTATGGCACTCATTTAATTTTGAGTTTTATTGTCATTTATAGGAATCCTAAAGTTAAAATTTGATAAACTGACTGTTGGTTACTATATAAACAGAAGGACTATAGTTAGATATGTAATGACCCAAATCAGTTACCCCTTATATTGCTATAACTCACTGAGATCTGTTTTGCCTTTAAATTGTTCGTTTGTTTCATTAGGGTTTAAGGTCCCTTTAAGTCATGGTTAGGCCATATCGAGGCGATGACAGAGCGCACTAATGGCGACATTATACTGCTGTCTCACTGAAATATCACGCCACAGACACATTGACATGATACTTCAGTCGGTCACATTATCATGACACCCAGCCAACCAGTCCTCCTCCTACCCAGTAATGCTGAACACTTAGCAGGGAGCGAGAAGGTTATCTAATCAACGTATGAGGTTTGACGCGGCCCGTTGCGGAATCGAACCAGAGCCTATCGGATCACGAGGCGAATGCTCTACCTCTTGCATTTGAAGGATACAACGTGCCGGGCGTATCATAATTTTGTTTCGTATGCTTGTCTCTTTTCAATATGTATTGTTCACACAGACAAGTCATTTGACTACACAACTGTGCAAGGTTTTTTCACACTGAACCAGTTATTTTGGTATTTATAAGTTACATTGGTGGTTGCCGAATGAATATTTATATTTCGTCAGATCTAACACTTCGCGCGTCTATCATCAAAACGCAGCATTTCTTCTCCGAGTCACCAAACTTGGAAGTGAAACGTTTTTCTATCATCGGTTACAAAGTTGCAACACATGAATGGTGTTTCATTGTACAATTCCAATGCGGATAGGCATTGTATACATGAGCAATTTATAGAAACTTTTAAATAAGTTCTTTAAAAGTCGTTTAAGGTTCTGTACGACCTTTTAAAAAGTATTAATTGACAAAAGGTAAATATGTCAAAGTTTGTTTTCTTTCTGTAAACTATTCTTTGTGACATTGATGTATCATTATCAGAGCAAGCAAAATAATGGTAATTATAAAATTGCTTATATAGCGCAGTCTCTAGTTTAAAAAAAAAAAAAAACATTCAATGCGCTTTACACATCATTAAAAATAATAAATGAGCCCTAGCATTTGCAGCTATAACATAATAAAAAAACACAAACACAATACAAAATGAAAGGCAAATGTAGTGCAAGGCAATTAGCAATTAAAACTCTTAAGTCTAATTTAAAAAACCTATCACGATTGATAAAATAGAATACAATGTAGTTAACTTTAAATGAACATTCAACTCAAACCGTAAAAGAATCGGACAATTTTGGTTGTTCATATTCAAGCTATTTTTATTATTAACTCTTTTTGTATTTGCGTGTTATAGTTCCGTGTTCTACTCACGGGTCAAGTCAAATAAAAACAACTCTGTGGTTTCCTGTGTGCTCGACATTAAAACACAAAGCACAATGAAGCACAATTCTTGGAGTCGGACAGATTTGACTGTATTGAGTATCAAGTCAAAGAGTGACTGGGTCGTGAAAGTTAAACATGGTAGCATTTTTACATTAAACCCGACTTTTTACTACAAAGAGTTGACTTTTATAAATGGATCATAGTCAAGGTCATAACAGAGTGAAAAACAATAAGTTGATTAAAAATCAATCCGATTAACAAGTTTCGTTTATCAAATAGGCCGTCCCGACTTTGAGACTTTTGTTTTATTGAGGTTTAAGTCACTTGCACAATCTTTCATTGATGTAGTGACACACAAGGAGAAGCATAGGAAGAAAAGCGACAACAGGAACGGGGATGTAAAGCAATATGAATAATACAGGAATATACGGTTGACCCTATGCATCGACGCTACAGTCTACTCTTCTGGAATTTATACATATAGATATGCATCGTGTCAAGAGCTAGGAAAACCCTTTACACGTCCAGATCAGCATCCCCTCCAAAAGACATGCCAATATTTGTCAGGACTCTATCCTTCAACCTCTTTTACGTTTAGATAATCAAATAAACTTGGGACGTAGGCTACATGCTACCAGCATAGTTTTCCATGTCATCGAAAATATTTTTACCAAAACAAGGCAGCATACAATTTTTGTGTTTGAATTTTACCTATTGTTTCGTGTTTTATATAAAGAATATAGTGTTTATTGTGAATTATTTTTTTTTAAATAAACAAGATGTAAACTTTATATTCTATTAATTCAAACAGGGTGTTTTTAATGCCAGACCCTATTGACGGTGAAATCAGATTGCGGTTTGATTAGATTAGAGATGGACCTGATCCCCTGACAAAGCACCCCTGTAAATACCTGGCGAGCTTCGGATGACAGGGATTACGGGTTTACAACCGTTTACACCTGTGAGTTTAGACAATGTTTTCGCTTTTCCTGGTGGTCTGTCGACTTGAGAATTATAAGTCGGCGATTTTTGCCTGTCTGGATGTCTAACTGAAACAGTCCCCATGGCTTTTTTTCGAAGAACTGTTAAATTTTGATTTTGAATGAACTAATTTAGTTAAGTTACACTCGGAAATGCTTTCAAATATTCATCTGAATTAAATAGAGAAAAAATATCCAATACTAATAGAATCGAAACTACTATTGGAAATAGAATAATAATTTTAAAAAAATACCAAAAGCGGAAACTTTTTAAGAAAAGGTAGACATATTACATACAGTTTCTACTATTTCTATCTAAAATCCTGTTGAAAATATTTCGATTTCACAATTATCAATAAATCATATTGATATAATACGCTATCTAATCAGAAGACTTAAAGTGTAACCATTCCCATGCGTTCTGATAGTGATATATGTTTATACGTCACACATTTATTATTATTGTCAACAGTTTGTAAATGGTACATTCAAGGTGAGAATAGGATCAAAGTACAAAAAATGCGAAATTTACACCACGGCACCGTTAAATAAAGTGCAAATTACTAGAACTAGACTAGCCAGTCCTTCGTCTCTACATAATGAACCCTTGTGGAACCTTATTAGAGAGTTTATTACTCGGTCGGTCACACCTGTACCTGATGGTGGGACGTGCGGCGCTTTGATCTTCGCCTAAATCGGCGTAGGTGTGGCGATAATGGGCGTAATCGATCGATTTGTGATCGATAGTTGATTGATCCTTTGAAAAACAATGTGCGATAAATAGTCTAACTGACGACCAATCAAGGAAAATTGACTATGATACAATATGGTAATTGAAATATTGCCATTTTTTTTTTTAATTGATTGAACGCTTGATACTATGAATCAATTTGCTGTCCAGGTACGAAGCATCGGCTGTGTCCGAGTCTTATCCTATAACTCTATTTTACATACAAACTTTATTCGAGTGAATAGTTTTAACATTTACATTTTTAAATACGCATAAGGAAAATTTATTTTCTATTTAAAAACGGAAACATATTGAGAGTCACTGACATATTTATTAAATTGAGAAATATTGAAATAAATGTTTATAAAATTAAAAGAATAACCCACCAACTTATAACTAAATAGATGAACGGACGGGCGGACGGGTACAGTTATTTTCATATTTTATAAATTTGCATCGTTTAGATTCATAACGTACTTAAACATTTTAATCCTAAGATTAATTCCCGAAATTCCAATACCAGATTTGTTTTCTACTAACGGAACTGTCACCTTCGGACATGTACATAGTTGATGACAGTAAATATTAGACATCCTTTCTTCTGTGAGAGCGTCTGTGAATGTGTGGTCCTGATTGTAACGGACTTAAAGGATCAGGGATGTGCCAGCCTTATAACAGTATATTTACTTAATAAATCTCATCATTATCTCTTGTTGAACTGTATTGAATAAGGTTTATACGAATGTCGACACGCCATCCAATAAACCGATCACAATGTTTTGTATCTCGACAGCTTAGTTTATGTTTTGAGTATAGAATATTGTCTGTTTTTATTATTTAATAAAATACCGTTTTTCTGCGCTCGATGCCACACACACGGATTGATAAAATACCGTTCATCTTTGATAAAAGAAATTATGTGGACCGTGGTTGAAGTGTTTGTGACGATGGTTAATTATTTTGGGATGTATCTGTGATTATCTGTTGTAAATACCATCATTATCATGAACGGTATATACTGAAGAATCCCATCTGTTTTTAACCTGTACTATTGTCTGTACTGTTCATATTGACAAAGAATACAAACGTGGCATTATATAAACTATATGTTTACTTTGTCGTCAGCTTCTGGCTGTATTTATTTACTTGTTTCTTTGTATTCTGTGCTTTGATTCTTTATTTTTATGGGTGGATTGAATTTTTTTTGTCTTTTGTCGCCGTGTCTTTGATTGCTGTTCGTCATTTTTGAGTGTATTAATGTCTACTGCTGCTACGGCGTTTTCCGTTCAATTCCGTTTTACACCTTTTCGTTTGCAAAGTTTTTTCATTGAACTTTTCTGTATAGTTTATCATTTATTTTTTCTCGCTTTACAAACACTAGATTATTTAGTTGCTAAAGAAAGCCGTTTAAAGCAATTTTTATATATGATACTTTTTTTTATTTTTTCATAAAGTCGTGGCAAGTTTTTAATAAGCGTTTAAAAAGCATTGATATATAGACAGAACCTTGGACATATTTTACATACTCCATTTAATTATTGTCTATGTAATTAATTGTGGCCATTAAATTCGTTCTGTGGCTCAATTTTTCTTATTTCCTGTTAGTAATGGATGTTGGTGTGATTCAGATTTAAAACATTTATTTTTTACTTTCTGTAAACAGATGTGACACGTTTCTGTGACACGACCATTGGACATTTCCTGCCTTTAAAGAAGAGCTATATGACTTCATTAAAACATTTCACATAGCTGACAAAGTCGTTAGTACATGGATATAGAAGTTTGTAAAATATTTGACCAAACAATGCCCATCAGTGTCCAACAGAGTATCACTATTGTCCGGAGTCCTATATCAGTGGTCACTATCTTGTAGAACTAAACTGACACCTTCCTTGGGGTCATTCTGTCAAAGTGACTAGTGTCTTGTGAGGTATTCTTGGTATTGTCCGTAGTGGAAGATGACCACTGGATTCAAGACCCGGGGTTAGTGGTCATTATGTAGATTATTATGCCACGGAGATAGTTAATTAAGGTCTTTATGCTGTTGATGTCAAATACACTACGTGCTGTGACGTAAGTATGTAGGTATCATAGGTAAACTTCGACGTATGTACTGGTCTGGAAGGACAAAGTGGACTTTCAAGTGACCAACATCAATCTCGGACACAAAATGAACAATAAAGTGCCCCTACCACTACCCGATAACAAAAGATAAAGACTGTTAAGATAAACAAGAAATAAAAACAGAAAAGTATAATTATGTGTTTCTAATTCTCTCCAAAGGAGATGTTCACTGTTAAATAGATGTAGATTGGTCGACCCACACGCAGTACTTTGTGTCGGCTTATGTGCTACTTAAACAAAGCTGTGTCGTCACTTACTGAGTATCTCGTCTATCAAAACCACATCCTGTTACAATACAAAACCCTCGGACATGTACTTGCCCATTTCTTATGGATATTTTCTTTACGTGAAAATATCTCAAACTTGAATATTGATCGTCAGATGTTAAAAAGGTACTGCATTATAAAACAATGCTACTAAATTAAACACTAATAAGTATGATAATATTGTATAATGAAGCATGGATACACTGATGTTATCGTCGTCATCTAACCTATCGTTGTCGTTGTCTCATAGGAAATACCTGAATAATATAATAAAAAAAAAATAGAAAAAAGAAAAAAAAAGTGTTATGAGTTGATAATTTGTATTGTATTCATCAATACTGGTGAGTTTTGGGGTCATCGTCAAAGTTTTGCATGGTCTTCATGCAGAGATTAATTTTGGTCTCTTCTAAAAGTAATACCCTTAAATCCAAAAGCAATTTGTTAGGGCCATTATACGACATGTGTAACAATATCAGCCATAGTCTGCCTCATATGTCAAATTACCAAAGTTACAGCACCGACACACAATTCAGATTTTATTTATGAGCATACAATTTCCAACGTAATACCGACATCGTAATGAATGTTCAATTTTCCCCATGATACATCGCCATACAAAATTAATCTTGATATGGATTAATAAATGTCAATTAGCACCGTGCATAATTAAGTCTGGTAGTTTTCTCGATACTGCATTGCATGGTTCCAACTTCCCGCCAGGTAATCTAAGGAACATTCGTAACTTCTTGGAGTTTATTACATCGCCTCTTTATGAACTGACCAATTTTACAAGACTTTAACAAATTTTCAGATTTTATCAAATATAATTTGATTATTCATTATTCATTATGAATCGAAATTCTCCTTATCGAATCCGCGTCTACAATGACAGGAAGGTTATACAGTTTATTTTTAAAATAGATGCTTTACGTCCGATATTCATAGATTGACTGATGTGTTAGAACACAAATAAATCAAAAGATCAAGCCAGAGTAAAAGAAGTAAAATAATTAATTCACGTTGAGGTAATAAGCTAATAAGACCGACAAGATACGGAATTTTTTTACCGACAATTTTGAAACGGCGTTACACAAACCACATCTTTATTTGCAGATGATAAAAAAGAAAAAGCAAAATTTTAATTTCCAGGGCGAAAACGAAAGCGCGATAGCAAATGAACATATAAGAAAGAAAAGACAGATATAGGATAGAAGTCGCCCTATGAAAAAGTGGAATAAAATATTTTTAAACAAATGAAAACAATGATATATTCACTTTGATGGGCCCATATCATCTATTATATGTATATGCTTTTTTAAACAAAAAAATAAAAGCAAAAAATTCGATCAGTCTTTATAAGGCTTTATGAATATCAATTCTTGTCGTATGCTGTAACTGACACGTTGGTATTATAAACCACATTCGCCATCATCAAAGGTCAAAACAGTAAATTGGTGTTGTCGACTGGCCTGCTCAGTTTGAGTTGTTTGAAGTGGTTATCCATTTGTATTATGCTATTAGAATTAAAAAATGAATTTTTGAATTTTTAATATTTTGGCATTTGATAGCACTCAACGAGGAGAAGACTTGGATTCATGTTGGGGGTCAAGGGTCAGAGGTCAACATCAACAGCACACACAATTGGATAACTTCTTTTGGAAATGAAAAATAAACATTCAAGAGGAACGTCTATATATCTTAAATCACTGAAACGTTTCTTTAAAATTTTAAGTAAAAGTTTTCATTGGTGAGAAAGGTTGTAATTACAAGAATGGTTGTGATATAACGCCCCACCGTTACTAAGTCTTTTCAGCTGAAATAGTTTTTAGTGTGAAAATAAACTCCAGATAACCTACAAACACAAAAACTATGCCATAACGAATGTGTGGCTACCATTTAGAGTAAAGATTACCAATGACACAGATCTAGATTGCATGTAATTCAGATTCAGACCATTGATAAGAGAGAAATGCTGATTACGAGAACTGTTGTGTTATACCCCCCCCCCACCCCACCCCCGCCTACTAAATCTCGT
>JAUMGZ010205992.1:0-12236 GCA_032359645.1 Pododesmus macrochisma | reverse complement strand
CGGTGCTTCATTGTTTGACGCGGTTATTGTTTGTTTGTCAATGCCTCTCGTTCTGTTGATCCTATTCATACTGTTTTCGTACCAGTAAGACACATGTACAAGTCTGTTTCAGAATAACTTTTGGCTGGTTATCCAACATTGCACCTGGAGAAAATTGGCCCCCGTATCAAATTGTTCAAGAGTTTTATCACCATCAAATGTTATGTGTTCTGTAATATATACAGGTTGTGTAATGTCAGCAACTTTTACTTAACACTTTTTTACTAAGACTACTACTAAGGCTTTTGCATGATAATTATGGAATAAGAAAGACGTTTCATAATTTCCAATAAACTGTCTTCAATATACTAAAAAAGTAATTTACCGGTTTCAAAAAGTCTTTTTATATGCAAAGGACATTTAGATAGCTTGTTGTCCTCTGGAAATTGTTTAATCTGTAAATGAAATTGCCTAGCATGCCTTTTTAAAACAATTTATCGGATAATTTGATACTAGGAAATGCTGTAGCTGCTGGCAATTTATACTGGTTTACATACTTGGTAGCAAATTATCCTTACAATGTTGACAATGATTCAGGATAATCTTAAAGAAATTGAGCCAAATTGCACAGAAAGCATGGGCAATATTAGGGGTCACTAAATTGATGAACAAGGTTTCTACAAGAAAATCTACTTTGACCTACTCCTTTGGCTCCTTCCTCTTATAAAAAATAAAAAAAATATTTATCGGAGGCATGATCGAGGTTGCATTTTTGTACTCCCAGTGTTTATTAAGAAATATATTTTCCTTTGAGTCAGACCTAAAGTAACCTGGGGGCAAAGTTTGAAAGGATTCAAGCGGGGGCATACCCCTAATTATCATTAGCAGAAACCCCACCTTTCATTATAGTTGTTTAGAGAGTGGAACTTCCGAAACGCTACTCATACAATTAATTTTAGAACTTGAACAACACTATTTACAGTTAGCATCCTTGTGAGAAGATATTCTTTGGAAATTTTTTGTTTCCCTGGGATCCTAATCGGGGTTACATCCAGGCAGTAAATTAGATTAAAGCTGTATAGTGAGCTTAATTTCAAAATGCCTCTTGTACAAGCCCATATGGGCAAAATTTCACAACTATCATCATATTAAATGCTTTTTAACGGTTTCGGGTCAAGAGCGAGGTTTGCTACCGTTTTTGTTAGTTTGACGTCATTTTTAAAGTCTCACTTTGCTAGTGACTTTTTGAAGAAGCTATCGTTTGTGTGTCAATAACCTTTATTCTGTTTATCCTATTTCTTCTTGTTTTAAAAGTTGTGCTGTGTTTGGCCTTGCTATCCAAAGTGAGACCACACCTAGGGTGCTAATTTCAACGCAGCATTCATAGTAAGCCGACGTCAAAGTACAACTTCCATAAACGTGAGGCTATGTTAACTATATCTTACAATTACCATCCTACTGAGATGATATTTTTAAAGTTCTGTTTTTTTGGTCTTTGGTTCACATCCAGGAGACATATTTCAGCATAGCTGTATGATGAGTTGAACTTCGAAACGACAGATTCGCCTATAGTTCTAAGCTAGAGCGACACTATTTAACAATAGGTATCTTTATGTGATGCTCGTTTTAACAGTGGACTTAATTTTGCAATGTTATCTAAAAGAAGGATTGTATTCAGGGGTCGATTTCAACACCGATTGAGTTCACTTCAAAAGACGAATCCACACAAAGGTGGTTTATTTTAGCTTAGCCTAGAGGTGAGTTCAGCATCAAAATACCAATATTGCTGTTTATCAAGGTTGACATAACAACCAATTTACCCCTTGTTAAATATTTGAATATTCAATTGTCTCGAGACATTGAGGGTCACTGGGGACGAGGATCCCGGACTTACATGTACCATTATACATTCATAATCAGTATTCATTGATCATACTTACAAATGGCCGCCAACACGTTTGAGACTTTTTGCGCATATTTTTATGTTATATATCAAACATGCACCCAGTAAATGTAAACCAAAAGAGTTTAATTTTTTTCAGCAGTCATCACTTAGTCTCATCAACTAAGATGGTTTGTTAGCTATCGGTAAGACATTTAAGGGAACTAGATTCAAATTTTATATTGAAATTAATGATTATTATTGACATTTCAAATTTGACACTTTTCCACACAAATCTAAACCTTTATGGTAATTAATATTATTATTAACGTTCTGACCTCATATCGTTTACTGAAAGATGATTCAGTATTAGTTGACGTACTTTAAAAAAAAAAATTAAACTGATTTCACGATTATTTTAGATGCTATTTACTTGCTTGGTGTAAATTCTACAAATTTTCCAAGAAAACATTTTCGGTTGCAAAGACGTATCATTTAGTCAAGTGCAAACAGTGGATCGACATATGTTTTTCTCAACATAATTCGTTAAAATAATGTATTTTTTAAAACTCTATTCTGCTGTTTGAAAAACGTTATTATTTATCAGGGTCATAACAATCATACCTAAATGATAATTTTAAATTTGTTGTATTTATTGAAAAGAATTATCAATTATTTTTAATTTTTTAATTTTTTCATTACAACAATCAATATGACGTCACACCATCTGATCAAAGAAGGAAATTCATCGGATTTTCTAGAAAATCATACAATCAACGCTTTGTTATAGCCGTGATATCAATGTCGAAGGTGTAAGAAAAAGAATCAAACACCCCTGGTTGTGTGATATTGAGATATCTCTATCTCAAACTACCAGGGGTGAAAGATTCTATATATCCCATATAAATTTGTCTAAAAGGTTTTTGAAATTGCCATATAAAACATCACATATATAATTTTTTAAAGATATAAATATTTTGAAAATATAAAGATCATTACAAAACTGAAGCGTCTTACGGAATATCTCATCAAGCAATGTATGAGGCTCTACACCATATAAAAGAAGGGTCGAGTCTTCACAATTACCCTAAGACTCCCACGGGTGAACAGGTTTAATCAGACCATTCAGATCCCTGAATGTTCTGCACTCTTGGGAGATTTCATTTTTGTTATAATCTTTGTGAAATATATGTAATATTCATAAAGACAATATTAAATATCCTCTATTTGTATAATTGATGTTTGTTAAAGCTTTCCTTGGTCATCAGACCGACTGAATGAGATGTTATTTATTCCTTACTTTAAAATGACGGCCAATTCAACAATGTTTGCTTTTTTAATTCAAGAGCTTCGATTTTAAAATCAAAAATACCTAGGTGAATGATGAAAATCCTCTGTCTCGACCATCTTCCTTTATTTCTTGGTGAATAGCGGTATCACATTGTTTATATTATGGTTATGGTCGCCAGTTTGAATTTCTTGTAAAACTCAAAGTGGAAAGATTACTCTGAGAAACTTAAACTAGACTGCGATGGTAAGTTTGTAAAGGTAGCACTTATAATTGTTGATGTTTGCTTGTTAACGGACTGACGTCTACCACGAGATGAAATACGCTGGATGACAGTAGCGCAGCTAATAAAGTTAAAATTATATCATATACCAAAAGCACCTTAACACACTCCTGGAATGTTAGATAAAAATAATTTGATTTCTAATATGTAGCAATTTCATATTTCTATTTTGGCACAATAGAAACTACTTTGTGTTTTGATTTTTTAGTAATTAAACATAAGTTTTATGAGTGTTTAGTTAAATTGTAACTTTGTTTTTATTTAATTATGGTAAAATTATTGACGACTGTCTTTGTTTTTAGTGCTCATCTTCTACATTCATGTATATTTATTTAATAAAAACACAGTTTAAATCGATCTCACTGAGATTTTACTACACGCAGTGCAATATAAAACAGAGTTAGTTGCATCAGAATTATCGAGTCTTCTGTTCAACGCACAGACTGACAGCAAAGTTCAGAAAAGCAATTTGTAACGTTCTGATGACTTTTATTGATGCTAGCCGCAAACACGACAATTCTGTGTAACTACAATACCCGATCAATGATGAAATGTAATTATCAACTTGTATAAATGATTGTTGGTCATCTAATCAAACATAACTGACAATATTTAACAGCCATAATGTTCCTTGTGGGGAGAAAGGTCAGTTGTGGCGCAAAATTGAATCGCTTAACGGCCATTTTAATGAAAGTGATCATAGTGAGAAAGACGCTTTCTTAGCGCTATCGATGTCTTTATGGTGGCCATGATTAGAATATTGTTTGATTTTAGAAAAGACATCCTGATTGTTATTCTCATTTGCATTTTAGAGTGATTGTTGTTCTCCTAAAGATCAGATATACAATGGAGTAGTCAGATGTATTTTTAAGTAAACTGACAGCTTTTTGACAATGTGATGTTTTGCTTGAATGTATTTGCCAATGGCTTGTCAGAGGAGGACGTATAAATCACACACACAAGGAGATTATGCTTAAGTTATTCACATCAAGTTATATACCCTGACAATGAAGACGTTTCATCAATACACACGCATCCATCATCAACACTACGAGAAAACATACTCAAATTAGATATATACTCGCATATATCATACTTTTAAGATGGGGGTTTTCATGAGTAAACTGAAATAATTAACATAAATAGGTATCAAACGTGTTGCAAAACAGACATTCTTGAGACGGATGCTTGTTTTTGCCTGATGTTAAAGTGATTTATAGTTTGCTACATGTGACGTATATCCATTATATACTATAACTGTTTTTTCTTGAAATTTCAACGTTTAAACTTACAAAATACTCTCATCTTTGAAATACAAGATTGCATACTAAAACAGGTAACCTATAAATATAATATATGAAAGGAAAGCCAATACAATTTAAAATAATCATTTTTTTTTCTTATGCTTGTATACTTCGTTATTTCTAATTTTTTCAGCATGATAACATACTGTGGTTTCTTGATAATAGACAGATTCAAGTTTATTTTGTTATGTATTTACCTTTTTTATACATTCTAAGTTCTTGATTTCATGACACAGCGCGCCGATTATGCTTTGCGACAAAAAGGCCACATATACACATCTTTATATTCAATAAAGGGACTTTAAATAGGTTAAAAATATGTTATTGATTTTTTCAGCGAAAAAATATTTTGCTTGCAAATATCACCGAGTCCTTGTTGATTGTTATTTAATAAGTCAGTTGTTTTTTAGCCTAAGACACGGCCTCAAATTAGTTTAGTATTAAACTGTTCAGTTGGCATTCATGGGAAATATGAAAGCCAACTGGATAAAGGCAAATTACATCTAAAGCGCATATTCATAGGAGAAATAGTCTGTCGGATTTTCACAATCAACTAGATCCATGAATGCACAGACACCATTTTACTGGTTAAGTTATTTGAACACTGGCACAAGGACGCTTCCAAATGAGTTAAATGGTAGTCAGAGAAGAGCACGTAAGTGTCTTTTGACTGCTTCAACAAATTGGTACATAAAGTAAAGCAGTATCATGGTAATCTCAACTTGTTACCAAATTAAGGGGCAAGAAAAAGTATCCACCTTAAGTTAACACAATTTGTTAAGAAAAAGACAAAAAAAGACGAAAGCTAGACATGGAGTACTCGACGAGGGTTTCTCACACAGAATATTGGTTCTTTCCTCTTATAAATATTAAATTTATTGAGGGCGTGTTTCAAACTGCAACTTTGTATATTTTTCTATAAAAAAGGGGGAGGGGGGAGTTTACTCCTCGTTGACCTATCCTACCGCTCTGATTTAATGTTAATTTTGCTACTTCTATTCCACTCCTGTTGATGGTTTTTCTCCTTTGCTCTTTCGTCACCAAAACTTGTGAATTTTTTCTTATGGTGACTCCTGACTCTTGCTCCGTTTTAAATGGTGGATAAGGTTACAATAAACCGGAATGACACGGAGGCATCGCGGCGGGTATCACATGTGTAGCATGAAACGCTTACCATATCGCGGGCGCCTGGTTTCGCTTCTAGATTTTTAATAAAAGTTCGTGATGTTTCCATTTTTAGTTAATAAATGTATATCTGGTTCATTTTTCTGTGTGTGTACAACGTTTCCTTATTGTTTGCCAATGTCCATGGACTTACGGCCTAGAATATCGTCTTGGTTTTTCGATTTACTATTTTATAGAACAAAGAAGCTTTAGATACTTTGGCAATATACTATTTTTGTGATGCTATTACTGACGACGCTACTAGGTTAAGATTGAGACAGGCAGGTCTAATGAATAATGAGGGAGCAGAACAGATTGCTGAAACTTGTAGATTTGCAGATAGACAGAGAAATACAAGTAAGCAACTGAGTAGTAAAGAAGGGAAGTGAATAACAGATGGTAACCTTATCAAAGACCAATTGCTCCAAATTAACCAACTGCTGGGCGAAGCAACAATAATTGCAACTCAAAAGTACATTTCAGTGGCAAGCATAAACCGAATCCAGGGCCAATTAATAGGCAAGTTCAGAACCAATCAGGTCCAAGGTAAGGCATGAAAAGTTGAAAATGAAGGTTTGTTTTGTATTGTTGAACTGAGTACCGTGTTATTACAGATGTTTTAGAAGATGCTTTTAGTAAGTGGTAGAGGCATCATTGTTTTGCAAGTGAAGAGTGAAATAAAAAAAAGTCCACCACTATTTGTATGGATGACATTTCAAAGTAAGAAGAGGTCATTAAGTACAACCTGCCTGTATTTGACCCCTTTGCGTGATAGGGACGTTTGAGTGTCTCGATGACCTTGGAGAGCTATGCTGGCAGGAACTTGTGCTTCTTGTAGGGTTACACGAGTCAGACAGGTTGAAAGGTTGAGGTCATACACGTCCTTCGGGATGACTTGATGACTTTTTCAACAGACGGTGATAAGGAGGTTTATACCTATAATGTTCAAGAGAAGGGTTTCTACCTGTTATGATCACTGGATAAATTTAACTCGGACTAAGAAAGCAACAAATAGGTTATTATTTGCTGGCGAATATATTTGTAATTGGTTTGAGATATGCACATGGAGATGGGGAGCAGTTTACATTTTAAATCCTGAGTTTGAAGAGGTTGTAAAATTGTTGTCCCCCAAATTACAGCAGGCAGTTTTGCTTTGTAAAACAATGTAAAATGATTACTTTTATTAATTCAATGAACTTGAATCGAAGAAAATGATTATTTATTTATCGGAGGCATGATTCATATTGCATTTTTGTATTACACTATAAATTAACAAAGAGTGAAAAACGAAGGTCGCAAGCAGTTCTCCGTATGATTTTCTAAAAAGGTTCAGAAACGGTGAATTTTTGACTGGAATTGCGCAGTATTGTGTTATTGTACATTTATGGCTTCGTCTTCGAAAATTATGACTGCTTTGGTTCAAGAAATCTTTAAATCACCCTATTTACAGGCCAACAAACTGCATTTATGAATTATTTTTTATAATGAACAATGTTTTTTAACACTGTACGCATATGCTATATCAGGTTTATAAAAGATTATCATATCCTAAATGGGCGGAAGCAGATAGTCGAGATAGTTGTGATGGTAGTGCGTTAAACTGACTTAAAAAAGACTTAAAGGTGCCGGTTCGATCCCCGACTTCTGCAGTACTCTTTTTTTAATAAAAAGAATGTGTGCGATATGCGATAAGTCATATTGATAAAAAATATATAAAAATTTTGACTGTAATATACAGATTTGATTACAATTTTTTTTTCTTACTGCTGTTTTCGAGAAACTTGTGCAGTTAATTCTGTATTTTCGTAGTTATAATTATGTTAAAACGCATTTTGAACATAATACATAACCTTTAGCTATTGAGAACCATAGGAGGTTAAACAAAATAGGATACTGGTTTGACATCGATGTTTACTATTATATATACCATTGTATCAACTTCTAAACAATTAACAATATATTTGAGCATTTCAAGGTGAACGTTAATTCATGTTTGTTCAAAAAAAGGTCTGGGGCTCCATGGGGCGCCACATGCACAATCAAAAAGGGAAAAATTGTCGAAATTCAATATCTTTAACTTAACCAACTTTTGAAGTGACATTAATGTTCGCATAAGTGATAATTTTTGTCATAGAAAACAATGTTTTCAAAGTCTAGCCTTGGGATATAATAATTCCAAGCATAAATATTTTCTTTTTAATTTATAAAACCTAGTTTTCCCGGCTCATTTGATGCTTTGCATCAATGTTTTCTTTTTCATTAATAGGTGTATCTCATATTGCAGACTGTTGTCAAATAATTACAAAGAAGTATAGAGCATCGAAAAAAAGCCGACGCTAATTTTTAAACTATAAGATTAGTTGAAAAAAATGGCACGAAACCTAGAAAGGATTTAAAATCTGTTTATATTGTTCAATTTTAATATCTCTGTTACGGATTAAAATGAGCTCTTGTCGACGTTGGATCATAAGAAATGGTTCCAAAATGTTTGAGATAGTTTATATTTGACCAATAACATAGTATCTTAACCAGATATCATCCAGGGACTGGGAAGACTTTGTTTAAAGTTAGAAAAAGTTTTCTTTTGGTGTAATACATTAATGTATGATGAGTGCCATCTAAGGATTGCGATAATGTGATATTTGTACAGGACGTAAGATGCAAATTTAAAAACTAAGAGCCTCTATGAAAACGTAATAAGATGGCACTTGGCTAGTGAGGCCTGTCATAGAGATTTACATAGGTCTTACCAAAGGAACAAATAATTAAAAACAGTTAACAGCTATTTCACGAAGTAGATGGATGCGAAACTTTAGCTTTAAAATTAGCTGAAAGATTTCTTAGCAACTTTGGTGTTATTATGCCTATTCATACCGACCAAGGCACGAATTGAGTTAAAAAAAAATTAAGGGAATATGTAAGGTTCTAGATATATGTAAAAAAAAAAAACTACAGCTATGCGTCTGAATTAATGATGTACACGGTATCGCCAGATAGAAGCATAGTTATATATATCGGCAAGATACACAATGAATACATAGAATGACCAGTGAACAATCTTGATTTGTGGGAAAGAGGAAATTTGGTATGGTTATATTATCCTTGTCAGAATCTAGGGTGTTATAGGAAACTCTGATTCAAATATCCTGGTTAATCTCTCGTGTTGTTTAATAACCAATATTTTTTTGAATTGCGTACGGCTAGGAAATAGGTTTACTAAAGGTCCGCGTCCTAAGAAAATTATTCGATCTGAAGACTCTAGAAATATGATAAGGCGACCAAGGTTGGTACCACTAACGCCTCCTTTTTGGCCCTTGTATCCTTTGTCCCCATCACCTTAGATTCATATTTCACCACCACCAGCGCTTTCTGATCAACCTTCAGTATCATAAGATCCTTCGGTCAAAATGGAGAGTCCAAGCATGAAACAAAATCGACCTCAAAGAAACAGACGAGTACGTTTACGTCGCCTATTCTAAATTACATGTTGGTATATGCAGACCAACCTTTATTAAAAGCACTTTTTCAAAGAAAAGTAATGCATCTTATCGTCTTCGAATGTTTCGTCTCAATCTTTTTTCAGTGACACTTCATCTCCCAAAGTCTTAAATCTGGGCCACAAGTTTAACCAATCAGAAAACCTTCTCCGCCTCCACCTTTGCCACTGGCTCAAGGATATCTCGTATGTTTAGTGACCTTCAGTACATCCATACATATATTCAAGTAACTTGTAATTTCTAAACCTGTTCTTGATTTGAATGTTTCATTAAACAGACTTCTGCAGGAAGATGAAACAACCACTAATTGTCTTTAAGTTGGTGGAACTTACTTCATAACCAGTGACATAATACTCAAGAATGACTCTGATTCGTTTCTGTCTATGATAGTTGAAGATGCATCTTAGTTGGGTTTTTTCCTCTAATAGATATTACATGTACATTGATTGGTAACCAATTTCAGCTGTAATGTTTAAACAATTCAAGGATAGTATGTCATCAACACAGATCCATCTCACTACCGTTTTATTCTAATACTCTAAATAAATTGGCTTAAGGATACTGACATGATTATATGACTTTACAAGGGACTAACGATGAAACGATTGCATCAAGCAGATATGTTCATGTTTGGGAGAAAACAATTCGGCACCGCTTAAATGTTTGCATAGTGTTAGAGATATTGACATTACTACTTCAATGTTCTATAACAATTTCAAGTGCCGCTCCGTTCCTTTTTATCGACAGTGCTTAACTTAACTTTTTATAGAGACTGGTTTATCTGCTATTTTTCCGTAACAGGCATTCAACATTTAACTTTTCATCAACACTAAAACTTTCTCAAATTCGTCATTTGTAGCTTTGATTTATGATAGTCTTGTCTTTTCAAAATTCATTTTCTCTATAGCGTCCATTAATGACGGCTGCTTCGAAGCAAGATCTGGGGTTCGGGACGGGGGTGTCTCATACAGAGTTTTGGCCCTTTTCTCTTCTTAATATCATATTTATCGGAGGCATGTTTCAGATTATATTTTTGAATTGTATATCTTACACCTGGCGAGCACTTGGTTTCGCTTCTAGTTTTTTAATAGAAGTTCGTGATTTTTCCTTTTCTAGTTAATAAATGTATATTTGGTTCATTTTTCTGTGTGCGTCCAACGGTTTCGTATTGTTTGCCAATGTCCATGGACTTACGTCCATAGAATATCGTCTTGGTTTTTCGATTTACTACTTTACGTGTACGGTATACAGGGAGTGATTGTTGATGCCGCTCGTCCGAGTAACCGCATAATTCTATTTCATTGATGTTCAAAGTAGTTCACCAAAAAAATACCACCCATAAGAACGTTAACGCTCTCAAACTAAAGAGTGTGATTGGGAAAGTAATAAATACGAAAAACCAAGAGGATTTTCTAAAGCCGTAAGTCCATGGACATTGGCAAACAAAAGGAAAATGTTGGACGCACACAGAAAAAATAAACAAATATTACTAATTAAAAAGCATGAAAATCCTCTTTTTTATTTCACATATTGTCTTTCGGTCTTTTTCAAGATTTTTTAGTTTCGGATATAGATCAATTTGTAGAATATATTTTTCTGATTTGCATGCATAGGACTTTAATCGTTGAAACAAAGATGTAATACCATCGTCAGTCGCAACGAGCTCTCTTCGATTCACACAAAATACTTAGTGTTCTTGAATTAATAAACGTTACTTAAAGGGAGGCAACCTCGGGAAACAACGAAATAATTTGATTTAAGAATTGTTATGTACATCTGGAACATGGTAAATAATCTGGAAAAGCAATGCAAAATCGACACATCTCAAGTAAAAAGAGGACAACGGAGCAAAATACGTAACGTAACATATAATATGCATTCACAATCAACTAGCTGATGTTAGTCACCCAACGAAATGTTGAACTAAAGGATTGATACATATCACGTGATATATAACTTTTTTACCTGAAGAATAATCGTGTTCAATTGATCACTCTAAAGGTATATTGCTAAGAATACAGGCATTAGAAACTATGAAAAAACAGGCATTATAAACTATAAAAAAAATTCATATAATTGTTTATTATTTTGAGTACTTTATAGCTTTACAAACATGCACTCAAACAAAAGACATATTAATGACAACAATTTTAAATGCTAGAATGATACATTTTCTACTAACTCAGCGGTGTGATTGTAACGTTGAAAGTACAAATACACAGGAAAATTAATGGGGAATTATCAGAAAAGATGACATTGAAACATCATTATTGTCACATGAAACGGAGGGTGAACAACATATCAAAAAACGAATACCAAATATAAAAACAAATTCTATTGGTTAGACCGAATCAACGAATAAACGTTTTACATGTATTGATAAATATCAAGAAATGTCACCAAAGGCAAATATCTATTTAGATCATCATATCTTCAAAATTAGGCTTTTTATTTATGTACTTTAATGTTCTCGTCGTGTTCTTTTGTTTTTTAGCTGTTCTCACTTCTGGACTTTTTCAAACTATTAAATTAGTTTTTTATCAATTGACTATCAACTACCAACTTGACTGTATTTCATTAAATTTTTAATTTTTTTATCATCTTTTCACCATTTTAAAAGCCCTAATTCAATATATTGGATAGGCACAATTAACTTTGTAAAATTTGTATTGTGGAATTATTTCTAATACGTTCTGTAATTTTTGGGGGAAAAAACTAAAACAACATTTGACTATTGTATTTATGAAAATCGATGACGTGATTACATCACAAATGGATGGCATGGTTTGTAAATTATTTCCTTTCCTCTTCAATGGTAACATAAAAAATGCAATTACAA
>JAUMGZ010205981.1:0-12240 GCA_032359645.1 Pododesmus macrochisma | reverse complement strand
TAATGGAAGACTTGAAAATAACTTCTGTAACGTTCTACTCCATTTTGATATTCTCATCGTAAGTTTAACTTGACGCCAGAAGCGCTAATACGACATCAAATGTAGTGTATATTACTCACAAGAATATTTGTTCATGTTTCACGACAATTCAAGAAAGCAGATAAAGGCAATATTGTCTTTTATGAAAAACATTTGGTTGGCTGTAAAATGTATGATGTTTTAAGTAACAAAAGTAAAAGAAACGTGAATACAAGAGCATATATAGCTACAATTTATTGATGAGACATCCTCATTTTAGCTGCATAGCATAGCATTGATTATAATATTACCATTAATGAAATAATTGAATTATAGAATATTGAATAAAGTGGGCTTTTTTCGTTCATCTGGACCGAGGGTCCAATGTGGACTTTTCTTATACCGATCCCGTTGTCCGTCGTCGTTAACTTTTAATATTTTCGACTTCTTCTCCTAAACCTCTTGACCATTTGTATCCAAACTTAGTAGGAAGTATCCATAGGGAAAAGGGGTTTCATAGTTGTTCAAATGAAGGGGCTGGGCCCCAAGGGGGCGCCAATAGGGGGCAATAAGGGACAAAAATTCAAAAATCATCTCCTAATAAACTATAAGGTCTAGAGCTAAATGTTTTAGCATGTAGTAACTTTAGGGCACGGAAAACCAAGTGTGTTTAAGGTGTGACCCTGAGGTCAAAAATAGGTTACTTATTTTGGAGTCAAAGTTCAACACTAAAGCAAATATGTTACGTTTTCATATTTTCGACTTCTTGTCCATAACGACTGGACCAATTTCATCCAAACGTTTTAGGAAGTATCCCTAGGGGAAGGGGATTCAGATTTGTGCAAATAAAGGGGCTTGGGCCCCAGGGGGCGCTACTTTGGGGTCCAAAAGGGGGACAATTTAATAAAATTTCAAATATATTCTTCTAATAAACTAGAAGGCCTAGAGCTTAATGTTTTGGTTTGTAGTTACTTTTGGGCATGGAGAATAAGCTTGCTCAAAGGCGTGATCCTTGGGTCAAAATAAGGTCACGTATTTTGGGGTCAAATTTCAACACTATAGCAAATATATTAACTTCCCCATTTTTGAGTTCTTGTCCAAAATTCCTAGACCAATTTTATCGAAACTTGGAAGAAGTATCCCTAGGGGAAGGGGTTCAGATTTGTTCAAATGAAAGGGCTCAGTCTACAGGGGCGCCATTATAGGGGCCTTATCAGTTCAATATGACAAAATATCAAAAATGTTCTCCTGATAAATTAGATGGCCTAGAGCCTAATGCTTTTGTTTGTAGTAACATTTAAGAATGGAGAATCAAGTTTCTTCAAGGCGAGAACCTGAGTTAAAAAAAGGTACACATTTTGAGGCCAAATTTTAACACTATTTATATATAGCATATATGATACTTTTGTCACATTTGCAACTTCTTTTCCAACACACTTCTGGACTAATTTCATCGAAACTTTGAAGATGTCATCCTTGGGGGAAAGGAATCCAGATTTGTTCAAATGACGGGGCTCAATACCCAGGGAGGGTCACTAGGGGACCCAAATGGGGAAAATTTGATAACATTTCAAAAATCTTCTTATAAACTAGAAGGCATAGTGCATAATGCTTTGGTTTGAAGTAGCTTTAGGGCACGGAGAACCAACTTTGTTCAAGGCATGATCCTAGGGTCAACAATTTCAAATGTTAAAAATTTACATATAGGCCGATTTAATCCAGATGAACGTTAAGGCCCAATGGGCCTCTTATTTTTATTAAGTATAGAAGTTATTAATGACATATTTTTCTATTTTAATATTCATTCTTATTTTCCCATTGATGCTATGTTGAAGTTGTCATCATTATACAGGGTGAATTTTTAACAGAATTTTAAGTACAATGTTACCCATTGTTTAAGGTATAAAAAAGAATGTATTACCCACGTTCTTAAGATAGCAACCGTCCACTGATACAGACATCATTAGATGCTGGAGATGAATAATTAAATTTTGGATAAATTCCTATACAAGCACGTGATATCCTGCCAATTCTGTTGCACTCAATCCCTAAAAAGCTGGTTTTCTCTATAAGCAGCTCATAGTGCAAGTGGTATTACACCCATTAACAACATTTAGAAAGTTTGTACCCACCCGTAACCCCCGCACGAAATATGCATTGGCATTTAAAACATGCCTTTTATCATTATAAACCAACTTTAATTACACCAAAGGTGTCCAATGTTATGCTATCATCGCTTATCAATAACGATCACACATCAAGCGTTTGTCATTAGAACAGTTCCATGAAAATAAACCCTCCAACGATAACAACATAAAATAGCACCATTGTCAGGATTATTATAGTCGAAAATTATTCTTATGCACTGCATTCAATTGATGACGAATGGTTTAATTCATTTATCTGCTGACAATCATCTTAATCAAATGTTCTTATATATATATCGTTTCTCAATTGCATGCAACAGTTAAGACTGGTAGAATCTCGAACATATTTGAAGGAAACACTTAACATACATATATTTGTATGGATATTTTATGAAGATTGATTGTAATCTTAAAGAAAATGATAAAAATACAGTATTTTTGATATCATCCTTAATGTTAGAATTTTTTCTTGCTTTGTTGAGTTTTCATAAATAATATTGAGCAGAAAAAGCAGCACCGGAATTCTAGCAGCTAAAGGATGGATGTCTTACCAACATGGGAAATATTTTATCATGATGACTTTGGTGCACCTTCGTGACAACCCATGAAGAAGATTGACATTACGCATATTTCACATCTTGACTATGGCCTACCTTTCTTGACAGCCTATGAAGTTGCTTAATCCAAAGAATAAAGCATCTCCCTTGACTATGGTTTTATCACATAACAATGGTAAGATAACTAGGTGGGGGATTTAGTGTATATAATTTGATTCAGTGATATTTTTGGGCAGTAGTGATGTGTTTATCTCCCCTGACAATTGTATCAGGTGACACTGATAAATATCATGATTGTTGGGGGAAATGTGCAAAAACAGCTAAAAATAGCTGATGTTTGAAATGTTGTCAAGTCATAAAGTAATAGCTGCAAATCGTCGATGTTTGATGTGATGGCAAATTATTAAGTTGAATGAATATCAGGGGGTTTGGTTTTGTCCATAGTGAAAAGTGAGCATTATCTGTGTTTCCCCCTCCTCCTAATAGTTAGGGTGCATAGTTATGACAACACATTTTGGCGCAAAGACATATACCATATTACATGTCATTACAACGATTGTAAAAGTCAATTTCATCATTATGACGGTTTTTCTACGTCTACCACACAATGGCTACTTTCAACTAGCTAAATATGTTATTACGTGATTAGAATTAAGAAGATTACTTTATGAATAGTCATGAAATATACACAGCATAGCAGTTAGATGCCGAAAAGGAAGGTACAATTAAATTTATAAGTTCATTTGTTCAATTGTACATTTCTATGTATTAAGACTAGCCATGGATTACGAAAAACCAAGACGATGTTCAAATGCCGCAAGTTCATGGACATGGACAAACAAAAGGAAAACGTGGGACGCACATAGAAAAAACCCCAGTCATTAACTAAAAAAGGAAACATCACGAAATCCTATTCAAAAAAACTAAAAGCGAATCCATATGATCACGATATGGTAAGCGTTTCCTGCTACACGTATGTCACCCGCCTCGATGCTTCTGTGTCATTCCGGTGTATGGCAACCTTTTCCACAGTTAAAAGAAAAAGAAGCATACGTCACCATAAGAATATGTCATTAATATCGTGACGAAAGAGCAAAGGAGAACAACCATTAACAGGATAGGAATAGAAGCAGCAACAAGTGAAAATACTAATAAACAAAAGAAAACGTAATGTAGTACAAAAGTGAAACATTAAAAATCAGAATAAAGACTTAGTAGTATGTACAGTCTGTTCGCATGCCGTTTAATTAATTCTTTAATCCATACACCGACAACTACACATACACTTCTGAATTACTATTACTATTCTGAACTAGAACTGTCCAACAACAACAACTGTGTAACACAATAAGTCACACGGCAACTACCTCCAGGTTTACAAAAGGAAAGCAAACGCCAACTTTAAACAGCTCGTCCACAATCATTCAAATAGACTTGCGCAAGTCCACGCATTAAGATACTTTATTCCAGCTGTCGCGGATCTATAATTATATTTTGTCTATAATCAAAGCACTAGAATATGGATGCTTTATTGCAATTTGTGGTATTAAAACCTCATCATTAAAAACAAAAGTAAAATGACCTTCCGTAGCTTTACTGAACACAAAAGTACATTTAAATCATCTAAGACTTGTCTATTTTTATTACACATTATATGTTAAGGTTAGACCTTTTTTATACAACAAAGATAAACAGAAAATGCAATTTAAAATATAAAGTTTAGAGTTAAGTACTTGTACAAGTCCCCTGGAACCAGCCATGAGGATTTGGCACTTTATACAAAACATTAAAGTTCTTTTGATTGCCCATCCGCGAAAAAAGGCACTGAAAGCCGACGAAAAGTTCACCTTAAATATGTGGTGTCCATGTTATCGACTGGAAAGACGAGAATCATGATAAAGACAAAATTCGTTTGTCCATTCTAACATTCAATTCTATTTCAGTCATTTGAAGCTTCTGTTTTCTGTTCCAATAATTCTCAAGAAAGAAGTGTTGTTCGTATTATTTGGAGACGATTTATTCACGCTTATCCCTTAGCCACGGCATAAAGAGCACTGCCAGCAAGTAAGACTGAAACAGAAAACATTAAATAAATAATTTGAATAAAACAAATATATTCCATTTAGCAAAAAAAGTGTTTTATTCGGCAATTAAGCGTCAACGAATATATTTTTAAATACATATGTTTAATTCTAGACGGCATTTTTCATAGTTGCTTGTATTCAATGGTTAAAAAGATTTCGTTTAGTACAATTATAAAACTGACTTTCTTTATTTGGCTTAACTTGATTTAAACTGCAATTTTTTCTATTTAATTTGAAAAAAAAAGTGATAATTGAGTAGAATGTTTGAATACTTACGAGGTAAATTGTTGCCGATGAAATTTCCTGCTTTGTCAAGAAGAGATTCCTGTGGATATTGATTATAGAAAGCGCTGCCATAACCTCCTGGATACATTGGCGTAGCAAAAGGGAGAGAAGGCACGCCGAACACAGGTGAGTTGCTGTAGAAACCTCTTTGGACTGCGGGTGTAGACATTAAAGCGGGATTCGCTTGCTTTCCATAACCGTGAACACCATTTTTACGGTACTGTACGTTGTTTCCAATGAACTGCGCATGTCCCGCTGTCTTGGGAACGTAATTGAAGTACTGCATGTTGGCTGCACCATTGTATACGGATGGCTGGTTGGTCAGGTAATTAAAAGAAGGTACCACTTGTTGGTGTACACGTCTCTGTAAAGTTAGTTGTCTTTGAGTGTTTACGTGAGAAGTTCGGGCGTAATTTGTGCAAGACACGACAGAGCAAAGAGCGACAAGAAAGGCGGCGAAAATCATATTCTTCATAGCCATGGTGTATTATTGGCGATTATGAAGACGAAATATCTTGTCTCTTAACCTGTCTTGTTCTAGAAACTAGTAAAGTACTGAGTTGTGCAGCCATTAAACCCGTATTTATACGTATGTACGGCAGACCAATTATCCAATAACATCTAACCATTCGTGAGTACTACGGGATTAGTAATTCATTCATACTTGGTTCCGCCGGATGTGCTGGTTATGTCACATGATGTAAGGTGTGTATACCTGTATGTCAGTACGTACTGTGGTCGACACGAGAACATCTCGTGACCCCGTGGGAACCGTCTGGTATATTAAAACCTACGTCATCACATCACAAGTAACCTATATATAGTACGATAGGTGCTTAATACACACGTGGGATTGATAGGTGATCGATCAGTGAAATTGATTGACCCGGGTGATCAGTTCCGTTCGGTGGATTATTGCCATTTAATTAGGTACGTGCTAATTAAACTTGAATTACGAATGTGCTTAGTAATTTTTTATTATTATTATTATATCTGTGTGTTTCATTTTCTTTTTCTACAATTTTGCAACAATCCATGGCAAGCATAACTTACGTAGACTTGATTATTGGCCCCTTTTTATTTTAACAAAAATAAAATAACTCGAGTAACAATGCTATGAACTAGAGTTAACATGCATCTTGCAGAAGGGACTTTATGCCGATGAAAGAAATCGTTGCGTTAATTATTCATTCTTCAAAACAAGTTACATTATTATTTGTTCTGATAGTTAGGTAATACACTACCAGACTTGAACACTCGATATCAACCTAAACAGTGTTCGTTTATGATTGTTTGTTTCATTGGGGTTTAACGTTAAAATTTAGACGAACGAAAATAATCCAAATATCGTTTTTTTATTATTAATAATAGACCTGGCCAATTAATTCGCATTTTCTTTTTTAAATCTTTACGAGGAACATGCTCAATATCTATATAAAAGAACGTAAAGTATTAACTTATCATGAAACTTTGAGAAAATGTAGCATGTAAAGGGAACGGTAATTTGAGAGGTAAACTGCTGCACACAAAGTTATGGGAGTTTTCGTATGCTGGTAAAATAAGAATGATCGTACAAATGGGGAACCAACTTGACATGCATTTACAAGAAACTCGGCGTACTTTATTTGATATTCTTCATTTCGATGGCTTAGGTGGTATGTTATCAATAAGTTTTACTTTCCGTTATTTTTACACATTTTATATTTAAAAATTTGTTTTCCTCTTTGTTCTGCTCAATCTTTCTCAGAATATTGTCATGTCTTGAGCTTTATATGTCTTCACTTTTTCCATATGAGAAATACATAAATCGTGTGTTTTGATTCAATCATCATTAATGAACACAAAATACATTCAAACCAGTCTTTAAAGACCACTCAAGTGAACCAAGATAAGTGGCCGTTATACATGTAGACAGGTGACCTTGAAATACAGGGACAATTTAGTAGAAATATGAAGAGAAGGGATCTAAAAACTCTGGTCTTTAAAGACAGTTGGTTGTTAAAAAGAGGTGTCCTTTAAGGCAGGTTGACTGTATGCTCACTTATGCTGGCCTCGCTCTTTAATTCTATCTCTGCTCTCCTTTGCTTTTATTTCCTTTATCATCGATTCTCCTTCAGTGTTTCACCTCGATAGATTTTCTCATTTTCAAGAGACATGCTATGACTGACATATGCTAATGATATGTCGAGTCGGTATGTCTTCTTGTCCATTACTATACTTGGTTGATCTATATGCGATATGAATAAGTGATATGATCTTCCGACAAACAATCGGTGTACCTCGGTTTCATCTCGTTGTTAGCGCGAACTTGATAGTTAAAAAGTGTCAATTGGTTGTTTTCTTGTTTGACGATTGATGTTTAAAAGGTAGAACATGAACTAGTTGATTCAGTCCTAGAACAAAGTGACCGGTATGATATTCTGGGGAACTGCAGTCCAGACATGAAATAAAAGAAACGCGAGACACCAATGCAACAAATACAACCTATGATTTGATCTGTGGTATGTTGATTACTCCTTCTGTTCTGTTACTCTTGGTTCCACTTATTTGTTAACATAAATATTAATTAAATTTAATAGCATCCCCATAAATAGTAAGATATATGATCAAAGACCCTTCGAGGAATAACTCCTTATTACTTCTAGCTATACACAAGCAACAAATGGTGCCGAAAAACAAACAATGGCACACCATGCGGCCACGTTGATAGCGGGAACATTGGTTTTAACTTTTAAGTTCATTTGTTCTTGAAATTGTGCATGTTGAAATCTTGGATATACACAACTTTTAAAGTTGATAACGGCGGCTATCTTTTGTGTTTCACAAAACTTGATATTTTTTAATTTGTCCTATATTAAAGAAGACTGAGATTAAATCTACTTTAATTGATAATGTATGGTGTCTTTATGTTCCTGAGTACAAGTTTTGTTAGGTCATGTCTCTTCTTAATTCATGTTCCCCTTGAGTCCGCTAATGACGGTTAATAATGTATGGTGTCTTTATGTTCCTGAGTACAAGTTTTGTTAGGTCATGTCTCTTCTTAATTCATTTTCCCCTTGAGTCCGATAATGACGGTTAATTCGTAGAATGGCTTTAGGGCAATGGACGAGATGTTTCCAAGATGGCCGCCGTGTTGACCATTTTTAAAGTATTTTGTTATCATATCTCATTATCGAAACATGCTATAAGCAAGAGATATTAAAAAATTAGATGACTTATTTTTTGTGTACGCTTGATATTTAATAAATTTGTCACTCGTTTGTGTTTGGCATAGCGCATTCTGGAGTGATAAACATTAAAACACTGCTGACCACCTTGATTTTCTTATCTACTTCTTCATTAAGGATATTTTAAACTACATTAAATAGATTACGGAGAACGTTTAGATGTTCCTGAGTAAAAAACATGTTCGCCAGATGATTCCAAGTTTGCAGTCTTGGCGGCCATTTTGATAATCATGTACTAAGTAAAGCACAGTATTAAAACGGGATTTTCATATTTTATTTTTACAAACGTCTTGTTGAGTATACCTGTGATATTTATATCAATAGTATATCCAACACTGCTGACCTTGGTACCATCTTGAAAATCTTATAACTGTATCTCCTTATTTATCATTTAGGAAGAATATTGGATTTCGCTTCTAGACTCACTTTTGTCAATAGGGTTTATTTTTAATAAAATAAATTTTAACAAAACAAATTCAAAATTACGAGAAATTTTGTACTTCTCTATTAGATTCATTTGCATTTGAAATCTAGTTACCGATTAAATTTTTAATTAAAGCAAATCAGTATATCAGTTTAGTGTGTGCGTCAATACATGACCTGGTTCTTGTATAACTTGCCAGCTTGGTGATTGTGAAACTGCGTGGTGACATAGCACAATAGCGCAATGATTAAGTTGTTTGCTCCTCAACAATACGACCCGAGTTCGACTCTTGACGCCAAAATTATGATAGAAAACAATAGCATGTGCACTTCCTCTTAAGATGAAATGCAATAGAAAAAGTTTACCCTACATACATTAGGCCACTATTGGAGTATGCTCGGGAGGTATGGGACAACTGTGATCATAACTCAGACAAAATTGAGAAAATGCTCGCATCGTCACGGGGCTCAAAACAACCAATATATCTAACACACGGCCCACGTAAACAAAAACATATTACACTGCAGACTCAGGAACATGGCAAGCATACTTAATTATGATTTATTTCGTGCAAACTTAATAGAAGATTCATCGTGTGTATGTGGGTGCCTCCGTGAGGAGGCCGAGCACTTCCTTTTAACTTGTGAACTATATAGAGATATCCGTATTTTATACTTAACAAATATTTATAATATTAGCAGTAATTTACTATTATTTATTATTCCAGAGGGGACTCAGGACTCAAATGCTATATTGATAAACAAAGTAAACAATTTTATTAAACACTCTAAACAAGTTGATTAGCGAATACAACCATTACTATTTTAACTGGGCGTTTACCTTATTGTTGACAAGGCAGTTTTTACATTATTGTTTGGGTGTTGGTTTTGTCCTTTATCAACATCGGGATTTCTTACCTGACCCCATCCTTTCTTTGCTTCCTTTTTTAATTTATCTAGGTCGTGTCTCTTCTTAATTCATTTTCCCCTTGAGTCCGCTAATGACGTTTAATTCATAGGGTCATGGACGAGACCTCTCAATCATTTGGTTGGTGGTTATTGTCATTTATAAATGCCCGTTTCAGGTTGCAAGTTCACTCGGATGATAACTTTTTATAAGGATATTTTTTGTTTTTCATTATCCATTGTTCTGTTGATCTACTTTCTTCATCTTTGCCATAAGATGTAGTTAGTTTAATTTGAAAAGTTGTGAAATAGATACAGAAAAAAAATAATACAAACGCACGCATAATGTTTGCGACAAAAAGAAAAAGAACATCAAAAAGAACTTAATAAATATGATTATTAAGCCATGATTATCATTTTCCTAATAGGTTTTCATCATTAAATATGTATACATTTTTCTTACATATGCATTATTTAAACAATTCTTTGTTTACTACCGGTTCCATTTTAAACCACCATGTGACTTGGACAGACAATCCATGTCTTCCTTCCCATTATATGTTTCCTCGTCCATCCGAACATCATAGCATTATCCAACAATGAGAGTTTCTGTTTGAAGTCTTGATCTGAAACAGCAGAATAACATTATGTTATTATCAACTGAATCAATATATCATCATAATTTAGATGTTTAAATTATATTATCTATGACTTTGCAATAAAATTATCTAGAAACGGGTGAAGTCTTAATTAAATCTAACAATTCCAACCAATTACGTTCCATTTAACCTAACTACGCATGCATATTAATGTCACAGTCGATGTGTTGCATTAAGTCAATCAAAGAGTGGACGTTCGAAATGTGAAAAGATTGATACAATAGAGAAAAATCAAAACACAAGAGTATTCATATAATATCACAAAGTGAACATTTGCAGCAAAGATTGATATTTCATTTAAGAATATCCATAGCTTGGTTCTTATATTATCTAGGCATCAAAGCGTGGGAAAATTGCTTTTAAAATTGAAGCTTACAACTAACCTTTGACAACATGATGAAGAGATCCCACGTATGATTCCCCTGCTACCGTGACATAACGTTCTTTATCACCTGTTTTACCTGTTATCAATAAACATAAACTAATATATAAACTACAAACTTTATCATATATCATTTACCGTAACAATACACAACATTTTCTGGATCGCCATGTACTGTATGATACATTTTTGTATCAGCTTCTGCGCAATCGTGATTGGGTGTTATAGCACTATACAAATCTTAAGCTGTGATGTGGATATATAATACTACGACAAGAACACATTGTTTGCTTAAGTTTATACCCTAGATCAACAACAAGTATTGATAGTAACAAATTAACAACTTACACAAAAGTATATTGATTTATAGAAGAAGAAAAAGCGTTATTAAGCTTGATTACTTTATAAGTTTAGGGTATTTTTTTTCTGTTATTTATGAATACATTTTACATACCATCGAATGCGGTTAAGAGTTGGCAACTATCTGTGTCGCCAGATCCTGTCTCCTTAGAACTATATAAATGGGTAAAGTTGATTTCCTTAAACGACAGCCCAGTTTTAGCTATAGAGCAGTTAGGAATCTTCTCTAGTCCCCCTGTCAATTTGATAAATTCCTGAAATGAAATACTTATATTAAGCAAGATGTATTCCTTTTGTTGTTGTTGATGATGTGTTTGTTTGTTTGTTAGCATATCGTGAAGATTTAAACAAGTTACCGTATTCATAATCCGAAATAAAATCTATAACTAATTAACGTGTATTTTAACCAAGACTTGTGGCAAGTGATTTTTCACCCATGGGATATAGCTTTAAGATGCATTGCAATTCCTATACTTATTTACATGATTGGCTGTTCATTGTTATGAAAAGTTGAAATAATACATGTAATGTATAAGTTACGAGAAACAATTTCTTAAATATATACCAACAAAGTTATTAAAGAGTTACGGAGTTTATAACGTTGGCGTTAGCGCAAGAACTGGTTGGCACAGTGTCAGAAAAATACCAACTCGCATATTAAATGTTAGTGTGCATGTGTATTGACATTCCAATAAGGCAGCACGATAAACATGAGTCTGAGTTCACACTGTTAGTTAATACAATCAGACATCAACGAGATATGATTTGAATTGTGTTGAAAAGGCGTAAAACTCAATGAACGTAACTTACATCTGATTTAGTATAAAAGTATGTCTTTGAACACGTGTTAATGATATCTGCTGTCAATTTATGTGGGTCAATCACTGATAATCTGTTATAGACAAACTCGAATCTGTAAAATGAAATATACTCAAATCTTATATTATGTTAAAGGTACATGATTTACATCAAATTATTGATTTGGCGATACAATTAAAGGGAACATCTTTCAACAGCATAGTGTACCAATTCACCCCTTCCAGATGTACTAAAAAAATAGTAAATCGAAAAACCAAGACGAAATTCTAGGCCGTAAGTCAATGAACATTGGCAAGTATTTACAGTCTATGTGAATTGATAGTATATCCTATGCATTTCTACCGATACCTACTGAACTTTATTTTTCAATAAG
>JAUMGZ010205970.1:0-12240 GCA_032359645.1 Pododesmus macrochisma | reverse complement strand
CACGAATCGTTAAAACGCCACAATATGTGCCTCCTAAAAAACTTCATATATTTGTACCCCCTCAGCAGAAATTATTAGATTTTAAATATGTTCTTCTTAATAAAATCACACACATAATTATATTCATTGTAAGAAAATCGAGGCGTAAGCTCATTTTGTATTTGCATTTGAAAAAACATTGAAATTCAAAATTATGTTTACACGTAACGTTACTTTAGCACTACATGTGCATGTACGTGTGCCGAATATTATCACAACAAACGTAAAAACAACAGAAATTAGAACATTGTACATGTGTTCTTCTTGAATTGTATTGTATTGTATTGTATTGTATTGTATTGTATTGTATTGATAAATCTGCCACATAACGTGTATCATGCGTGTAACGGTTTACTATTGCATGTAATTTAACGCAAGAATCGTTTAATTTACACGTTTGATTGTGATTTGTTTTTTTAAAACTCCGCCTTCCGGTGTTATACACTTCCGACAATTTTAATTATTTGAAGAAAAGAACACGGTGTAATTGATATCGGTTAAATATTACACAGATGCTAGTGCATATTGTCACTTACCTGTATTTCATTAACACCTTCGCGATCGGCTGTCGTACCAGTGGTGTGATTACATAATTCCACAGAGGTAATCGGACAGATGTACATATTTCCTGTCTTCTGAAAAACTTTAAATGTTATTAACACCCAACAGAAACTATAAAATTTTACATGTTCTTCCTAATAAATTCGTTTATATAATGTATTAATTTTAAGAAAATCGAGGCGATAGTTCATTTTGTATTTGTATGTGAAAAACATCGACATTTAAAATTTATTTACACGAAACGTACATTATTTTAGCACTTTATGCACGTGTGTCGACCATTATCAAAATAATAGACAGCGGTTCGTGCGCCTATCGTTAAAACAACAGAAATTAGAACATTTTACATGTGTGCTTCTTGATAAATATGCCACAAAATGCGCACCATGAGTGTAACGGTTAACTTACTTGTAATTTAACTAAATACTCGTTTGATTCACACGTTTGATTGTTATTTTTATTACCTCCGCCTTCCGATGTAATACTCTTCTGACACTTTTAGTTCTTTGAAAAAACACATGTAAGTGTATTCAATTCACACCTTCGCGATCGGCTGTCGTACCTGTGGTGTGATAACATAATTCAACTGAGTTCATCGGACAGTTTTAATTTACTTATTTTTTGTAACATTGCGTGTGGTGTTGAATCAAATATCTGGATAACATTAATCAATATTTGTTGTTGTGGAATTCTACATATCAAGACGTGTATCCGTTAGCTAAAGATGTTTTAATGAACTTGTTTCACAAAAAAGTAGCTATTTTGTTAACATGTTAACATATAACGGGCATTGCAGATTTCTAGATAAAGATGGTCTTTTATTCGGCTACTGTTGATTGAATAAATATTGAATATTGTAACTGACCAACAAGATTTGTGAATAAATTATCACCAAAATTGAAGAAAAATAATTTGTGTTTTTACTTATGTATAACACTTTATATTGGAATAATAATTAAAAATTAATCATTTAACGGTTGACATAAATATAAGTAAACGTTGTAAGAAGTAAAGTACACAGAGGTTAGATTGCACATATAAAACTGATGGTCGAACCGAACTCGCCGCAGTAAAACGCTTTCGATCCTTTAAGATATGCATATATATCACAGCTGCATGCTCTCTTCACCATAACTGGAGGAATACCCGAGGACTTCAGTATATCAGGTTTATAATTGACAAAATAGAAAAAAGTCTCCGATTTCTTTACACTAACGAAACTAAAACGGGAGTATAACATTGATCACGTTTTCTTGAGGAGTTAAACAACAATTTCCTCATTTTTCTTTCAATTTTTTAACTCTTGCACAAACAGATACATATACGCATCCTGTTGAAGTTCTATCCATTCTGTTTTGCTTTCCCGTTGAGAGTGACGTACCGAGAGGTGAATTATTGTGTACGCACATTGAACAAGGCGAGAGGTCGCCTAGGCCCCAAGCGGGTCCAGAGAAGAGCCCGGTCGGGGAACCGAGGGGGAGGGGGTCTAATAATATTTAGACCTCTCCGGATTGCTCGTTGTCGTGTCCAGCCTTGTAAAACTTAAAACAAAAACAATGAACATCTTCCCGATTAAAATTCTTATCTAATAACATTTGTAACAAACGCCATTGTCATATTATAAACTGTCCTATCTTCAGTTCAAACTGAGACGAATAAAGATTCTTTCGAAGATTCTGGTTCAAACTAGGCTTGAACAACAAATAACAGAATTTGACTCAAGTTCATCAACTTTTGTCCCAACATAACCATTTATGTCAGTATAATATGTTAGCTGATTGAAACATGACTCTCAAGGATTTTGAATTTTTGATTAACTTAGTAGCATTTGTCTGTTCTTTTAACCGCAAGCGTGTACCCCCACCCCCTTAGGAAAATACTGTGTACGCAGCTGTATTTTTATGTAGATGAAGGTACGCACTGAATGATGTTGCCGCTATACACCAGCGCGGTGGCCAAGTGGTAAGGGTGCTCGCTTCGTGGTGGTAGACTGGTGCTAGAATCCACGGTTGTGGGATCGAACCCCGGTCGGGTCAAAACCAAAGACTTTAAAATTAGGAAACTTTCTCGCTTCGAGGAGGACTGGTTGGTTCGGTGTCAGGATAATTTGACCGACTGAAGTAGCATGTGAATGTGTCTGTGGCACGATATTTCAGTGAGACAACACTATAAAGTCGCCATCAGTGCGCACTTTCACAAGCAAACACCGGCGCGATATGACCTATACATGAGTTGAAGGGATGTTAAAACCCAATAAAACAAACGAATATTCGTTTCCGGTGTTTTAAATTTGTCTTAGTTTCAGCTATGATTTTGTGTGTTTTTCTTTTATTAAACCTGAAAGTAGAGTGTCAGTCACAAATAAAACACAATCGGGAATTCCCCTACAGCGGCGTTGTATTAAAATATTAGCATTTGAAAGCATAGACTTTGCTAACTTGTTATTGTAGTTATTGTTGATATCGGATTAAGACTCCACGGGTCATCGATTTTAGATGGGGATCTTAACCCTTACTACGTCTATTCGTAAAAATATGATTCTTTGAAGAATGTCACTGTTCCTTTTCCATAATTTTTCTTTATCTCATATATTTACGCGTTTACATATTACCACGCGTACGTGTTATAACCACGATCGCCGTGTAGAACGTTTCTTAGAATGCACCTATATACCATCTAAATCAAACGAGTCTATAGTTCTATTTTTCTATTTAACTTTTAAAATAAACATTGTTTAGCCGAATAGTTGCTGTGACAACTGGTTGCTGTTTTTTAGTAAATCCCTTAAATGTAAGATTAAATTTTGAAGTGATAAGTTTATATCCGCCCGTTATACGTTAATCGAAACACGCTGCACAAAGCACGCTGAACATTATTTATTTAATACATTTCAACAGTAAATATGATCTAAGAATCTTAAAATATTCCTACTGTTTCACCACAATATCTGACAGTACTTGTTTTTATTTCAATGCTTTATATATCAATATTATTTAGATACAGAAGATGATATTATCTTCGTATCGTATATAAAGACTACTTAATTTCTTAATTGTTCCTCTATGTTTTAATTTGAAAAGCATTTATATATAACAAATCCTATATAAGACACTGCAATTAGTAATCGATAACCGATAGCCGTTAATAACATCTCGACGATGAACGAATTGATAACCGTTAACCGCAAACCGCAAACCGTTAACCGCAAACTGTTAACCCAAAACCGCAAACCGTTAGCCCAAACCGTTAACCCAAAACCGTTAACCGATCTTAACCGCAAAACGCAACCGCAACCGAACCGTAACCGGACCGCAACCGGACCGCAACCGAATCGCAACCGGACCGCAACCGAACCGCAAAATGTGTAAACTTAACCGTTTCTGGGTCTGTAATATGCTGTTGAAGCTGAAACTTCAATTGTTTTTTTTAACTGAATGGGTTTATACACACGGCAATAGGTTTTGAACCATGTACTTTTTTTTTTATATATTTTGCTTTTCTCTTTGCTGTTAGCTTACATTTCCCCATGGCATATGATTTCGATATAAATGTTCCTCACTTTAATTCAGAAGAGATTAAAACGCTCGTCTGTTTCTTTGTAACGTATGGTACTGTCTGTCTGTCTGTCTGTTGATAGTATTTAATTCTATATGAATTATTACGTCACTTTGCTGCCTTCATATACGTGTACATATATATATATACATCAAAGATTAATGTATGTTTAATACAATATATAATTCCAAATCATATTAATAAATATTGTTTTTTTCAGGACTTGGCTGGTGCTTGTAATCTACATGAATGCCCGTACAACATGACATGTGTTCCATCAGTTCCGCCATCATGTGCTTATCACGGTAAGCTCACCTGATTTGGTAAATAAAATAAATGAATGCACTTTTTAACGTGAATACGTAAAACAATTTTTCATTGTAAAAATCACTCTAGTAACAATGATTGATTTTGTATTGTGTTGGTTAATAGCTTACAAGTAATGCTTGTCATCTAAGGCCTACATAAAACCTGTCAAAATCATACCAACAACTATACAAAAGTAGTCCGAGCCTTCGTCTGTTGTTGTTACCCGACTGAACGTTATATTTCATGTCTTTATATGCAAATAACCTTAATAAACGATTATCTATAAAAGAGAGAACTAACATGCAACAGCTTAAGCATAATGGACTTTAAAAAACCCGCATGCATTAATAGATGATTTAATGCTACTTATGAGCGAAGAGTCGCAAAAAATATAGCAACAGATAAATCGTACCAATGTATATTTATTAAGAGGGGTCTTAATAATCTCGGGTGAACAAGTAATGTTTTTTATTTACAACAATAAAAGATAGGTTCAATAGAAAAAAAGATACTGACTAAAGAACAATTGTCTGATCACAAAGTCACAACCAGAAGAACGTGCATACCAATACAGCCATGTTTAAATGACATCAGGCCAGCCAATTATTAAGAAGACCTCACACATAACCAAAAGCCTAGCTTCGACCCAACTGATATCAACGGATTCGAAGGGGAAAACACATTTAGAACAGACAAACCTTAGATAAATTAAAGCTAAGAAGCCAGTATTGTTTCACGTTCATCATCTTCATTACTTAAGATGGAGAATCGAAATTACATTTAATTTATGACAGATAATATCTATATTTAAATGTTTATGAACTTATATCTTCAGATGTTTCTACTGTGTTGCTGATAATTTAGAAAATCCTGTGAATTCTACATGCATATCTCACGATTAAAGCAAACGCCATTTTCTTCTATACACATGACACATGTTAAGAATTGATAACATACTAAGATTATATTAATTGCGTTTGAAAAGTTGTCGCTGCTCGTCCAAAAGTTGAAGGAAAATCGGGCCTATCCTTTTGGACTCACCTTTACTTGGAAACATGAAAAATTAACTCTTTGGCATTAATACTTTCTTAAAAGACCAATATCCTGCGACTACGCTGACCGAGAGCAGCCATGACATTTATTTTTTATTAAGAGTGTTTCGCCATGTGCATTTTTCTAAAAATTGTACATGACACGACACTCTCGTAGCTATCGGAGTGTTCTGCCATGTACATTTTTCTAATAATTGTACACACGACACTCTCGTACAATGTAGCTATCAGAGTGTTTTGCCATGTACATTTTTCTAATAATTGTACGTGACACGACACTCTCGTAGCTAGAATAAATTTGCCAAGAGATTTTTGATAACTGTACATGCTTTTGTTACCATGGTAGATTCGATTACACTGATCGATAATGCATTAAGTATTTTTGCAATTTGAATATCTGACTGTAATAACACATTTTACACAACATAACATTGTATTTTGGTTTTTAAATTACCATTGCATATATTACTTGATACATACATATATAACATATTTTACATTTCTTTAACAGATTATTTTTACAAGAGAATACTGTATAAAGCACAAATTGAATGGCATGTATGTAATGTTGGCATATTTTAAAATCTGCATGAGTCGTATTGAACTGTAGGCAGTATTACAGAAACGGGCAAACATTGAGCACTCCTCTTATCCATTATCTATAAAATAATATTGATTTACTCCTGTGTTGGTCCGGAGATAATTATATTAAATTTGATATAGTATGCTTCGTTAACTTGGCTAAAAAACAAATAAAATGTAATGAACACAATATTGCAAACTACAACTGACAGCAACGTGTCATTTACATTTATGTACATGGCAAAACACTCTTCTATTTGAAGCTACGAGAATGTCGTGTCATGTACAGTTCTTAAAAAAAAAAAAAAATGTACATGGCCAAACGCTCTCATAGCTACGAGAGTGTCGTGTCATGTACATTTCTTAGAAAAATGTACATGGCAAAACACTCTTAATTACAAATAAATGACATGGCTGCTCTCGGCCATCGTATGCGACTGCATTGAATTGTTTTTTGAAGAATTAAAAAACATTCATTTGATTTTTTTCTATAGAACGAACGTGTATTCATCAATAACTTTCAAAGAACAAAAACAAAAAATCAACACAAAAAATTACCATGCAAATGTCAGCAACAACATAAGATGTAGATATCAAATAACGGTGCAACGATTCGCAATTTGTTGTTGGTGGAAAACGGAATTTGTCGTGCGAATTCATTTTTTTATAGGGTAATCGAACGTGTCAAGAGATGACATATCAACATGTTGTTTTATTGATAATTTAGTGAGCTTATTTATAAAAAATTGCTTTAACGATCTCGGACGAATGTTCTATTATAAAAAGGTAAAAATTAAAGCAGGTACAGTGCAATCTTATCTATTGACCACCTCTATAAAGAGACCATCTGTACATACAAACTACTAAATCAGGTCCTTTGAAGTCAAATTACACTTATTTTTACTTGTATATAAAGACCTCCTCCACATAAAGACCACTTTATCTAGTCTCCTGTGCGGTATTTATAGACAAGTTTGACTGTATATTGATATTATTGAGAATCATTTAACTTATTTGTTATTTTTTTAATCTTTTTATTAAGACTCTGTGGCTGGATTTATTATGGAGTCATGTCCATCTGGTTGGTTATCATTCAATGGATCATGTTTACTCAGATTAGACACTACAGCCGATTACACTGAAGCAAAGGTAGGCTTTAAACATCATATCATCTGTTAAGAAATAACAAGAAATCTACGAAGACATAAAAGCAATTGTCAGATTAGGCAAATCATCCTTTTCATTTTGTTTTTTTTTCAACTTTGCATCCTTAACATAGTTGTCCCATTATTGTAAAAGCTATATCTATAATCTAAAAAGTTGTATTCACGTCTTCATGTATATATTAAAGCGTTTTACATGTTAATTTTATAATAATATTTAAAAGCATCTAACATTAATATCAAACTTACATGAACAATGTGTCTAAGCAGGAATATTTTATCTAATACTTGAACTGGAAAGAAGCTAATTTTAAATATCTTATATATTAAAGAACGTAACGGACATAATCACATGCAAAAATGCATTGGTAAAGCATGAAAGAGAAAACTTAATATCATAGGCAATGAGTTTCGGATGAATAACATTTGAAACGAATGGATCACGTAGAACAACATACCACAGCCGTCCCGTATATTATAGACTATGTAAGGCATTTCTGAATGAAGTGATTATATAAATCTGTATATTTAACATGAGGTTCAATGAACTGCAACATAATCCCTTAAATCATAAACACAACGTACTTACATAACGTATATGTGAGGGCAGCATGCATTTCATTTTACGTGACTGTTAATTATACTCAAACATAATGTGTTATTGTAATAACACATATTTATTTTCTTGTAATCTCTAGAGTGTTTGTAAAAACCATACTGCTATGTTGCTTGAAATCAATAGCGTAGAGAAAGAGGCATTCGTGCTGGACAATTTAGTGCGCGGAAGAGGTACGTATTTAATTGTGAATTTAATTAGTTTTGTTTCCAATAGCCTTGCATGTATGAATTAAAAGATGAATTGTGAAAACCAACATTGAAGGTCTTCGTGGTCGATAGTTGATGAAAGGCGTTTACTAAGTTTTCTGATGTAATGATTACATGCTATTAGTTTCAATATCTTGTTGTGCCAGGTGTAAGTTTCAATATCATGAAGACATTAACATATAATACATGTATTTCAAATACGTAACAAAGATCAATACATCTTTTTTTTTTATAAAAAGCGTCGTAACGCTCAAACCGTATGAAAAGAATGATTCAACATAGCAATTTAGTAAGGACCGGGTGTGTCGATAAATATAAAGGAATTATCTTTAGTTTAAAATATCTCAGTTTGGTTTTGTGTTGATTATTAAACCTGCCTTTTGTATGGTTTTTTCATTCAATTTATATTTTTTTATCCATTTTGCTTTATTCAGTAGTTTGAGGAAGTTTTTCAGAATCGCAGTGTTCCCGTTTGACGTTACATGTTATTCTTTCTGTTGTCATTTTGTTCGTTATTCTATTATATATTCATCAGATAAGAATTTTTTTTATAGTATTCTTACTTTTATATCAAAATTGTACATAAATTCACCTTTCAGATTCCACGTACATTGGTGTAAAAGATTATGATGGTAGAGGGAACTGGACATGGCCGAGTGGACAACCTGTATTATACATGTTGAAAAAGTGGTTATATCCGGATCCAAATGGACATAGGTGGAATGAACAATGCGTAAAGATAAATGCACAAGGAATCTGGTTTGACCTTCAGTGTAGTTCAAACCTTCCGATAATTGTGTGTGAAAAACTGAAAACATTCATTAAAGTGTAATCCGAATCTATCTGAACGATACTGAAAATCATACAGGTTGCATTTAAACGAAATATAAGGCAGAATTACTACTAAATAAATTGAATTGGTGTACCAAGAAAACACGTACCATATAAACACGTTAGGTTTAATCCAAAAATATATATCACAAAAATAAGAATGAAATATAGCGTATTGACTAAAGACGAGATCCCTCAATAGACTAAACGTAGAATAATAGTTAGTTTGATGTATAGTTATGTTTTTTATATGCGTAGTTATAGGAACACTAAATATGTAATGCAGTACCCGTTCACAGAGTCGCGTTGAAAACAAGCAAGTCTCTTGTCCTAAGCAATTTCGCTATTTTCAAAACAGTGCATGAGTATTGAAAATATATTTCAATATTTTTATTTCCGTGCGACAATATTTCTTTGTTCTTCATATAAACGTATCATATAAATAATTTAAGTAAGTGCCAGTGACTTTGTTATATTGTAAAAAAACAGTTGAAAACATTTTCCTGGAAGAGCGACATATGAATTATGTAATTGGGGTCTCTAAATGCCATCATTGCAAATTTGACATTTGGTCACACTGATAAATAGTTGATCTTAAATAAGTTATCATTATAACATATTAAATAGAATTAGTACGAATTATTGGATATCAATATTATTGAAGCTTTTATCAATGTTAATAAATATTACATTCTTAATATTAACTGTAAGAGTAAAAATCGATTACTGTCTGTACTGGTTAACAATTCTTACCTTAGGATGATAATTTTCATAATTGAGCATGTGAACAAATTCTGCAATTTTTACGGAGAATGAAGCGATTGATAATTATACCTTTCAATCGATTGAGTCCGTGAATGTTTTAAAGCAAAAGCAACATATATAGCTATTGTGCACGTTACTAAGCACAACATTATAGGAAAACAACTATAATCGAGTAAATCAGTCAAACAAAATGTTTGTTTAGTTCAGATCGTATATAAATAAGGGAATATGGTTACAAATCTTTATGATCCATTGATATGCAAAGTGTCGTGTCAAGGACATACAATAGAAACATAGCCTCATTGGACCAATTCTCGAACATTTTTACAGGTTATCCATTAAAATATATTCCGAACGAAAGATCTCCGGTTGAAAACATACTCTTTATTGTAGAGTCATGTGTCCCGTGTAGTGTAGCATTCTTTCATGTGTTTACTTCCTGTGACGTCATCAGTGACCCGTATCAATAGAATGGGGTACCCTATGGGAAACTTCTTAGCCATATGAACCAATTATCGAACACACATTTAAAGGTCAATGTACAGACCAAAATAAAACTAAAACTGTTTAAGTATTTAAGAAACATACAAAAACTTCATTTATGATTTAAAAAGACAAAATAAATTTATTATCTAAACATATTATCAAGGAAATTCAAAAGTCTTTAATTCAGATTTTTTTTTTTTAAAAAATCGAATATAGTTTAAAAGATTTTACAATATTTTCAACAATATATTTGTTTAATCAAAAAAATTCACTCCTCACTGCACATACCACACTCCCATTCTCCACCCGTAACAATACTAAGGTCTATCAGTGTCCGATTGTCCTCATCCTCGCACTGATAGTGGAACCATCTTTCACATTTATCACAACCAATCCACTCAGCTCGCTCATTTGTACCACAAATTTCACATATGCCATCATCCGTATATATAGGAATGTCGACCACTTCAAGTTCCTGATCATCAATGTCATTAAGGTTATCGAAAACATCATCAGTCACAGTGTCATCACGTGCTGTTATAAGCCGGGCACCAGTTATCCTACGCCTGTTTCGACGATGTTGAACGGGAGGTGGCACCAACACATCTGCAAGTTCTTGTGGAACAATTCCAAGTTCAACAAGTCGATTTGGATTTGGATTTTGATTCTCGTCTTCTTCATGATCAGCATTTGTACGCAGGGTTTGTTTTAGCTCATCAACAATCTGCGGATTAATGGGTGTAATACCTGTTATCCTGAAGGCCTCCTTGATATCACGTACAGATAACATGCTTAAAGCATACTTGATAAGGCTGGGCATCTGACCTCTTGATATCTTCGATACCTGATGTCCTAATCTTCCTGCCGCTTTTGCTAAGTTACCTTTAACAAGATGAAAAATGCGTACATCCAGGGGCTGCAACAAGTGCGTGGAATGTGGAGGGAGACACAACAGTTCAATTTGATTTCCCCTTGCCATGTCAATGGCCCTGGGACTAAGGTGGGCACCTAAATTGTCCATTATCAAAAGAACTGGCCTCTCTCTACCACAACTGGGAATAAACAATTCCTCTAACCATTTGACAAATAAATCACTGTCAATGTATCCCTTTTGGGAAACTTGAAGCATCCAATTTTGCGGCAATCCTCCGATATCACGAGGTAATGATTTTGAAAAGATCAGCATTGGCGGAAGGTATTGTCCTGCAGCAGAAATTGCCAACTGCATGGTAATATGGCCAACGTTAGAAAACAGCTGATGCTGATAAGGATGTTGTTTGCCAACAACTAATACCTTTTCCCTAATAGATTCGTGACCATTGAAGCCTGTTTCATCACAGTTAAAGATTCTCTCTGGATGATTAGCAAGACCAAGTGTGTTGATGGTAGAACCAACTAGAGTAAAATAATCTTCCACCTGCTCCCGTGTCACAAGAAGTCTACCTATATCTGCTTTGTCTGCTTTACGCCGATGGAGCTCAGGATGTCTCTTATAAAATTTTCTAACCCAGCAGTCACTTGGGCCTTGAACAAGTTTTATCCTTGATGGCATACCTGACTTTTGAATAATTCCAACAACAAATCTTTTTAATATGCTGGAAGTTAACGGCTGTCCTCTGTCAGACATTAATTGAATATATCTGATTAAAGTCTGTTCCTCGGTAGGAGTCAGTGAGCTCTTGGGGCCTGGTTTATTTAAGTTCCCTACAAGTCGACCCTTTGAATGATCGTGTAGGGTAGCTTTAGGAATGTTATATTTCCTAGCAGTCTGCGAGAAATGTTTGCCTCGCTGTACATCCCTAACTGCTGCAGCTAGGGCAACCTTGCTATATTCGAAACGTTTCTTCCGCCCCATTGCAGAAACCTACAATTTAAAAAGAATACAGTCAACTCCCTTTTCATAACCTTCAAAAGTGAATTTGCTTATATTTAAATATGAAGATGGATTCTAGAATTTTTAAAAATTGATTCAGGAGAATGAGCATATAGTGTTAAACAAGGGGATACTGTAAAAAAAGGTAAGCCAGGATCGTTGGGGGGGGGGGGGGGGGGGGGGGGGGGGGGGGGGGGGG